>VUQR01037192.1:147652-171941 GCA_015108515.1 Hemichromis elongatus
ATCTTTTACAGTCATTATTATTATCTTTTAGCCTTTTCATTAACCTAAAAGCAGCCGTCACACTCCGGTTTGACCTTTCATGCCTTGAGTTTCTACATCATCACATAAAAAAAAACAAAACAAGCATAGTTCAGGCCTCTTCAGTACACCTTTGCCAAGTCTCAGTTTTACTAAGACAGAGTCTTTTTATTCATTTTCCCTCTGATTCTCTCCCCTGCTGACTGTGTGGCTTAAAACACTAAAGAAAGAAACATCTTGTGGTTGTTTACATCATGAACATTGCTTATCTTTGCCGTGTCTTGGAAGTGATGTAATGATGAGGTCATCGCGACGCTCAGGAAGTGAAACTCCCTGACTCGAGCCTCGGGCATATCCTCTGACTTTCTCAAAGAGGGAGAAAAAGCTTCTCTCAGCGTTAAAGGATTCAAATGTTCCTCTCTCTCTTTATCTTTTTTCACTGCGTGACCTTTGACCTTGTTTTTACTTTGAACCTTGTGATGGTGAATAAAGATGCAGGGGGAAACTGAGTAATGGATGATTCATGTATGATTTATTCTTGGCTCTGTTTGACGCTTTGTGACTGGGTAACCGACTTATTGTGGTTAAAAGCATCTGGAGATTGCACTGGTTTGCAGAGGACTGACATCCTGTTGCCTGCTCTCTTTAGCGCTCACATCGAAATATGCAATGGCTCTGTGGTGCTTAGTTTATACGTTTATTAAACACTTTTGTTTCTTCGTGCACTGACTGGCAGGTCAGCTCCCGCACACTTACACTAAATGTTAAAGCATCTTGTGTCCCAATCAGTTGCTTTTTTTGGCTTTTTTGAGCTACCCAGCAAACATTTCGGTGGTGTCTGGCGTCAGAGATCGAAGTTCACTGTCAGCTGAAAGCACTCAATCAATGCTTCCTGAATCTCTCTGTCAGGCTTTCTACCAAGACAAGAACTGTTTATCCTTTTATTAAATGTCTCTGTTTGTAAGAGGTGATCTGTCTGTCTGCATACTGTTCTGTTTTACCATCATACTGGGACAAATTTTGCTATGCTAACCATACTTTCTAGGTAGTAGTTGTCAGGGGTCAGGGAAAAAAATCGATACATGATAGGATTGTATGGTGATACAATATGCTGATATTTTATTAAATAAGCTAAAATACTCTGGGAGTACTACGATCTTTAGGGCTCATCTCATGCACCACCATCCGGTGATAATGTTAGCTGAACACCGGACACACAGAAATGTGAATTTTTGTCCGTCTTCACAGCAACAGATATATTATATCTATTGCTATATTTAGTAGGTTTTAGTGACAAATGCATTTTGCTGCAAAGAAATAACTGAAGTAAGATAAATTTCTTCTATCTTATTGGATAGAAAAAATACTATTGAAAGTTTGACAGTTTAACTTTGAGGACATAATTTGCAGTTGAAAAAAGGCGATAAATCAGAATATACATTACACCAAAATCTTAAAAACTGCAATAATATCATGTTGTGGGGTATCTGGGGAGTCGCGTAATTTTTAAATATGTCAGTATCACAAGATAGCTCAAATATGGAAGGTGTTGTAAAATGTTAACTGGTAGAAAAAGAAGTAGCTAGGTTCAAGTTTTTGGTAATTATTTTTTTGAAAAAAGCAAAATAGTGGATTTCAGTTTGGATGAATTACTGTTTTAATAGGTTAAAGAAGGTTAAACAATTCAAAGACTAGTGTCACCTTTACCAAACCCCAAAACACAAGAGCTCCTTGTGTTTGTAATTGCAGTCTGTAATTGAAGCTTAGCTTGAAGTTCAAGGTTTTTCCTCTTTGATCAGGAGAGGGGGGAAGTGGTTTTTATCCGTGTGTGACAGTGATTCATACCTCTGTATTTTGTTGTTGCTGCAACTTTCAACTGATCACAGCTGTCGGTCCTGTCTGAGCTCTCATGGAATAACCTGACGGGTTCAAAGGTTCGTGCAGTATTTGTTTGTTAGGCTTCGAGTGTTCCTGTGCTGTTAGAGCTGGTGGTGTTGATGACTTTTTTTTGTATCATGCATGTTTGACTTTAGCTTCAACGACCTTTCGCCTCAATTGGTCATGTTGTCGGTTGTCATGAGATGAATCTGGGGAAGTGAATTTTCGGTTTAGTGCATTGGTTGGGAAGGAGCTCTCCTAACGCTCAGAGTGGTGATATGTTTGGTCCCAGGAATGTCTTTCCTCTGCTTTCCCCGGGGGGGGGGGGCACGGACCCTTGTTTTTCAAGCGTGTTTCCGTTTTTTTATCCACAAAGGAAGAAGAGGTGGAGGCGTCCGTCAAGGACTCATGTTCTCTGTTTTTGTGTGAAATATTGCAAATTCCTAGAGTCAGTCAGTCTCGTCATGAAGGTAAACGCAGTGCGATATTATCATTTTTTCCTTCGAATACACAGGGAATATTTAATCTCATCTCTTGTGGCCTTTGCGGATAATTTTATCCAGGCAGCCTTCGGCACACTCAGGCCATGGAGACAGACGCAGAAGACGCACATCTGCTGTTTGAATACATGCAACGGAAATGTGAATGCCACAGATTCCTGAGATGGGGCTGACCCAGATCTGACATGTCCCACTCATCACTAAGACACAAACACACACGCATATGTGTGTGTTCACATACTGGCTCTTTAATTCACGTAACTAACAACAGAGTCTGACCTGCTTCACACAACGCGGGGCTTTAACTTTTAAAAGAAACTTCAAATGCTTTATGTATAGTAAATAAATCTACTATTACATATAAAAGGTTTTGCCAGAATATACACACGCATCGATGAATAATGAAAATGGCACCTTAATGACAGAAAACACTATATTTATAGCACATCGCATCATATGCTCTAGAGTGAATTGTGGCTGTGCAAAATATTTTAATGTCTACCACATGTGTGGGTTTAGATCCTTAACTAACCTTATCGTTGGTCTTTGGCTGACTTAAGGCATCAGTACATGTTTGCTCTTTCATGCTGCACGCTGCAGCCGTGTTAAGCACTATGTTGGAAGTATTCACTGTGTGAATGGTATTTACAAGTGAGAAGCTGGTTATTACCAGGACTTTATTACCAACGGTGCAGAATGTGCAGCTGAACAGCAGCACCTAAAGCAAACAGGTTCACCCATCGTCACTGATTTTGTCATCCACAGTACTGTTCTCAGTGACCCGATGCCAAATCTGCATCTGTCTGCAATGCTTTATTGTTGCTTGCCCAGTTTGTCAGCGGCCTCGGGTAAATAAGTAGACGCTGGTCAGATTTTCAGCCAAATGCACTTTTTTTTTTCCCTGCTGGAGGCAGGCAGTCCTGCAGTGTGAGCTAATTGCTTTTACCCAAAGGCTCTTTTTTTCCTCCATCTTTTTCGTTTAGTTTAAGGTGGACAACTAAGGGTGAAAATGGGAACTCCAGGTGGAAATATTGAAGACATATCTTAAGCCCCTTTGAGGGCCCTTAAAGTAACATTTCTTCACCTTGAAATTGGGCGTTTTTTCTTTTTTTCTTTTAAAGCAGATTGAACCAGATTAATCTCGATTACCCCATATAAGTCTTAAAATGCACATAGAGACCTGTTTTCTTGATTTGGCCATTTAATTGTTTGTCTTTGTTATAAAAAAAAGGTAAAATCCCCAAAGTTTATTTTAACAAGTGTCCATGCTGTGTTAGCAGACTGAATGCTAACAGACTTTGAAAATCTCCTATTTTACCTGTTTAATGCTGCTTTAAATTTCCTGTGCTATAATTTGTCTTTGTGTACAAGCCACCTGGGACACACTTTAAGAGAAATTTCTAAAATATAATAAACACAGTTACCAAAATGACCAGTACTTTGTAGCTAAATGGCACTGGGGGTCATTGGCGTGCCAACTATATTTCATTAGGGTATCCTTATTCTCCCCCCGTGGACACTTCTCTGCTGGTATAAGCAGGTGTCTACAGGGGACATTGCCAGTGATGCCGGCCCACCTCAGTATAACTGGTGAATTTCAGCTGAAATATAATATGGTTAAATTTGGCTCCCTGTTTGTCAGCTGTTACCAGCGCTCACTTCCTTTTTCCTTGTTTTATTCTGTTCATTCACTTTGGGTTTTACCAGCCAGCATGTCCCACACACAAACAGTTTCCTGTTGTGTCTCTGCAGTAAGTCTGACGTACCAGTTTGTGGTCTGTGAGAGAAGCCACCCCCTTTTATGGGCGACACTCTCAATATGGTGCTTAATGCTATTTATAAACCCGGAGTCTGTCACAGTGGCACAGAAACCCGAGACGGCGGCGAAGGAATGACGAGCCGAGGGGGGTATCGGCGGGTGAACATCATGCTGAATTTGTGTTTCTGTGTTAAATGGAGCTGGTCACATGATCGATGATCACATGGTTTTTACCAGCATGCAGTGATATGCACTTGTTTACTTGGCACTGAACGTGCTGTAGATGTAGCCTGTATGGGTTTTTTAATAATGTTGCAGTGAGAGCAGACTAAAAATGTCTGATAATAAGTATATCCTCATGTTTTGATTTTAATAATCACCAGGAATTAGAGCAAGCTGTGTCCTCGGTTAGCATTTTGTTAAGCTTTGGTGGTTTGACAGTAATCAACTGTGAGTAATCAAAGCATCATTAAAGCCAATGGCTTCTCTCTGATCACCCAGAGAGAAAGTTAGAAGCAACAGAAGGTCTGCAACTTTTTCTTTGGCACTGTGCATGCCTGATGTTTCATCAGGTCGAGAGGCAGAAAGAGCACGGCTCGTGTGCCAGGAGAGCAAGATATCAATCCACAGCAATGCCATCCATCGACACCATCCAGCTCTCTGCCCTCTAAAAAAATAAATGCTTAAGTGATGTGAAGGTTTCTAAACCTAACTTCATTGTGATGAACTGAAACCAATGCTTTATATAAACACATGAAAAGCCACAATGAACCAGTATGCAAGTACTGTGATATCTCTGTAAAGACCAATAGGTTTTGTTTTTGAATTTTACCTGTAATCACTATTAAAAGTTGCAAATTTTTAAAAACACAAAGATCACAAAGACAAATCTTACAAATTAGAAACATAAGTGTCTATATTCATGGATTTCATCATCATAATTTGGAGTCTTATTTACATTTGAAGGATAATCATCCTGCACCAGGCATGTTTTCTGGAATTTTTCAGTGGGTGGCGCATGGCGGGTCCAAACAAGTTGAAAGGTATAATAAGGAGAAGTAATTTTATTGTGCACAGACCCCCATAAACTAGCATTAAAGCACATAGCTGTCCCACTGAAATACATCATTTAACTACAAGGTGAGGGGGCACCTCAAGCCCTAGTTTTAGCCACACTCCTGTCCAATACCTCATGGAAATAACATCACTAAAATCAGTGACCTACAAGCTTCTACAGTCAATTTTTAGCCATCTTTTCTCTTTTTCCATGTATGCCAAATTATCTTTTAGTGGCTCCTGTTTGCAGCTATTGAAATAACAATGTAATTTCGAAGAAAACATAAAAATGTGAGGATTTTTAGACAACTTCTGAAACATTTAGAAGCATTTTCATTTTTAAACCTTTAGGCACACATATGGAAGTTTGTTGGTGATGAGCATGAGGGATGAAGTCATCATCAGAAAGCATAAAATAATACGATTTCCACCTATCTGCTACCATTACTGACTACCTGACATTTACTGTATGTTTCCTTCACCCCGGTATGGGCGGACAGCTCCGTTTTATTAACCGTTTATCCAATTAAGGGTCATGGGAGCAGCCAGAGCCTGTCCCAGCTGTCACACTGTAGACACATCAGCTTGCATTTGATAAATGGGATCATGATGTTGCAGAGCACAAAGCCTTAACAGACACTTTGTTGAAGCTAGAATACTTTAATAATGATAAGTGAGTCTCTTTTATCCACTGCTTAAGGTGTTGTACAGATTTAGCTGGTGGCAGTTACAAAAAACACTAATAAACATTGTCTAGTTTTGCAGGATTTATTAAAAAGGGGCATAAAACAGTTAAAAAGTTAATTCTTCAGATTTTAGATCATAGTCCCATCAGAAAGCAAAATCCAAATATATATCTATATATATATATAGAAACAGCCACACCCATGCTGCACTTAAAGTAATGAGTACTCTCAGTCAGATCTGCAGCAGAAACCAGAGCCCTCTGCCATAGCTGCTCTTTGTTTTGTCATTTTTATTGTACAGCTTCTCGCTGTGGCACTCGGTCATAATCTGCAGATGCATTAAACTTTATTTAAGACTATATTTTCCCCCAGGAAAAAAAAGTAAAAAACATCATCTGAGTCTTCCTGGAACTGTGTGTAGTAGCCCTAAAACAGAGAAAAACATGCATTTGATCACAAGGTTAGAAAAATTGACATATAAGTGAAGCAGTCAGCTGTTTTTAGTGCTGTCCTACTTGACTGGATTTAATTTATATTTTTTATAGTCTTTTTAGGTAACCGAACAATGAAAAGGATTCATGGTTGGGATAATCCCTTGGTAGCCCTGCATCAGTAGCAGCTTACCGATTTTAGTTGTTCATTACAAATACCTAAATAAAGGTATCAGACTAGTCTACTATGTGTTCTGTGCTAATTGAGTAAAATGTCAGAGTAACAGACATTTAGTTAACCCAAGTTTACAAGTGGCCCTGCAGTCGCCTCCATGTTTCATGCTTCATATCTTTGTGTCTCTGTTTGTGCTGTGTTTTACATCCTCAGTCCTCTTTTGCCTTTGAGTCATTAAATAAGAGTTAAGACTAGCAACTGAAACAATAGATTTAGCAGGAATGTGTTTACTTGGGGTCATAGAGTGAGGAAGCAATAGGTTTGTTTTACCTGAGACCTTTAAGTGTCTTAGGCCTCAGTCACACAGACCTAGAGGCCGGTTGTCGGTGTACTGATTGTGTGGGTGGTGGCTGGAGGTAAAAGTCTTCTTGTGACTGCTTTGGTGACTAACAAATGTCTGTAGTTTGCGTGGAAAATGCTGACTTGTCTGGAAACACATACAATTTGCTCCCTAAGCTGTGACGAAACCTGAAAATGTGTGATGCAAAGCAGAAGAGCACATTCACCTTAAGAGTAAAAGGTGTGTCTTACTGGGCTTGACGGATATTCCAGTTGTAATGTTTGCAGAAACATCTACAGAAATGAGTCCCCAGCTGTCTGCAGAAACTGTGAATGGCCCTAGACTTACGGTGTAGTTATATATGCAGTTTTTCTGGCTTTAACTTTATGGTAACTGTCTTTTGAAGCTCCTAGCACCTCCAGTTTAGTGTTTTTCCCATCGATATTTTAAATTCCACGAATCCTGGTGTCTTTTTTAGCTATATAAGGCTGTTAAACTCTTTCAGTTCAAGTCAGCCACACGTATAATCTCCTCGTGGAAGGAGGAGCACTGCAATCCTCTTTTTGCCAAATCCTAATCCTTTTTTTCAACATGGAGTAGTAGCATTGCCGCCCTGTTTCAACATGATCCTGCATCCTTTTTCTTACAGTTGCTTCCTTATCTAAACACACAGGGGGCTTAATTCATATCCCATTATTCCCCCATTAGTATTCTGTGCTGTACTGTGCATTAAGGCCTTTGTTGAAGTACTGTGGGGATAGCTGGAGACGAGCCAGGTGTTAATCTGTGATTTATGTGGTTCGGTGAGCGTTTGGACCGGCCTGATGAGAGCGTCATGCTCCATCTGCCCATTGTTGGCTGACTTGAGTGGAGAGCTGGCCTCAAGCCTCCAGCCTCTCACCTTCCTGCTTCACTCTGTCTCAGCTTCTGTCTCATTATTCCTCTTCTCCTCAAGTCCTCCTCCGCTGTGACAAAAACAGCCCACTGCACTGTTTGTCATTGTCTTCCAGCTCTCCTTTCTCTGTAAATCTTTCTTCTCAACCTCCACATGTCCTTGTAGAAGAGCACAAAATGTACCTTCTTCCTGTACCTCCATGCGTCACTGCCGCTCTGTGCACGGTGTCTCCAATTCCTCCGGTGTGACAGCCAGACAGGGAAGGAGGGGGACAAGCAACTGCTGAGCAGATCACAGCGACAGCATCAGCAAGCCCGCCCAGTGGGGACACCTAGAGCAGGGATTGAAACAGGATGACGGGTCAGGGAGGGTATGATCTTCATGACTCGACTGAGAATATTAGTCATTTTTAGAACCTACATTAACACTGTTTCGTTAGGTTGTAACTAGAGATTAGGGATATTTCTGTTCTTTTTAAATTATTGATTTTACAGAGGTGTCTATCCAGAGAGGGAGGAACGTGGAGTACAGCAGAGCCTGTAAAGCCTGTGAAAACAGCTGTATAATCACTGAGGCGTCAGACATTTAACAGGCTACACTACAAAGTGTGACGTGGATTTTGAGAGATGTTGGTGTTGAACAGTCTGTGAGCGTCTTGTGCTGCTTTTACATGGGATTGATGACAAAATAACAAAATAAAAAAGCTCTCTCATTCCAACACAGAGCATACTTTAAATCTTATTCATGTTTTCTACATTAACAACAAGGTGTTACCATGTTACCATGTTGTTTTTCATCATCACTGTTTGAATGTTGGTCTGAAACTTGGATTAAAAGTCAACTTGATGACAATTTTATTGATTTTTGCAAAAGTAAAAATGCTTGTATGTCATGCCTGTTTTAAAACAAATGTAATTGTACTTTTAAAAAATAAATAAATCACTCACATAAATCATCAGGAAACTTTACATTGTCAGGCATGGACCTTGCAAGATTGAAACCCAAAAGATTTAGTGATCTGCTACCACTTGGCGACAGTGTGGAGGAGAAACTCCGTTCTTACAGGAAGAGACCAGCAGAACCAGGCGCAGGGAGGGGAAGCCCTCAGCTCTGACTGGTGAAGACGGAAAAGAAAAGCCTAGAGAGATGACGAACATCAAACAGGACAAAACTACAGAGAGAGAGAGAGCACAGAGCGGTTAATAACAGTGATGGCTCATAAATCCATCAGAGCTCAATCTTTGACAAAGATAAAAAAAAAACACTTTTTATATTTCAAAATTCTTTAAAATGTCTTTTATTTATATTTCTCAATATACATCTAACAAATTTTTTAAAAGAAATGAAAAACTACTAATTCTGATTCTAGCAGCAGAAATTGTAAATGGATGGGTTATTATATACTCTTTTTTTTCTCTACTCAATACACAACATATACGGCATGTCTCATTCAACCATTCACAAACATTCATACAAACAGTTTCCTCTTTGTCTAAGTACTTTTTGTCTAACATTCACACTCCAATGAATGCATCAGGAGCAACTCAGGGTTCAGTATCTTGCCTGAGAGCACTCGGGCACACGGCCTGGGATCAAACTGATTGGGTGAATGTGGCATGTTGTATGAAATACCTTTTTGAGTACTCTGGGAGAGTGGAAAAGCGCTATATCATAATCAGTCCATTTAGCATTTACCATTACCATTAACTCATCAAAAACATAACAAATAAATCGATGGTGCATTTTGTTTTAACCAAAAACACAGAGGGCGTGTGCATTAGTTTTGGTCTCACAGCTACGGAGATGTTATCGACTGTTTTTTCAGCTGAGGTTAAGGCAGAGGTGTCGAACATGTCAACCCAGGGCCCAGGACGAGGTGCAAAAGTGTGAAAAATTACATTTTGGGTTTTTATTTAAAGAAGTACTAAGACATCCTGAAAGTGAGATATGCCACTATAACTGTGCATATTTTTTTCTTCTTTGGCTTCTTTGTTTGACTGGGCCGGATGTGGTCCACAGTGTAAAATGAGTTTGAAGTTTCTGGTTAAGGATTAAGACACACCAAGGACTAAAAATTGAGAAATCTAAATGTATGTGAATAAACTAGCCTAATTCAGTGACATGGAGACAGTCAAATGCAAAAAATGTTTAATTTCAGTGAAACAAAACCAGGAGCAGCTGCGGTTCAGGGGGTAGAGCGGACCATGGGGAAGTACCTTGCATGAGATACCGCTGCATAAATCCCAGGACTTTTACTGCATACTGTTGTGAAAAGGAGGGAAAAAATGCATCTAAATTATTGCACTAACTCTTTGAACAGTAATAACATGTTTCTGTGTAAGCCCTAAAAGTGTATAGTTGGATGTACTAGAGTCGAGAGACTTGCTGAGCCACAAACTGGAGTGAGATCATCATTTTCTGTGGCTCCATGGGGATATTCAACCCGATTTAGCATTAATTATTCCCGTGATTATAACTGTGCAAACATTTTCTTTATTTTAGGGAAGCGCGTTGAAGCAGACTTACACAACCATCTCCAATGTTTTCCTCTCTGTCTTAGCCTCCCAGCCTCATTATTAATGTGTGTGGTGGTGTCTTTTAAAGGTTTCATCTCCACACTGTGGCTCACCTGCTGCTCCTGTGTTTATTACTGTTGACAGGAGACTTTTTTTTACCTCCTTTGCACTGAAGCCATCGGGGACTAAATGCAGGATTTTTTCTAATGAAGCTGAAGTGTTGTATTAATGAAGCCGCTGAGGGCTTCACGGGTTCGCAGGAAGGTGCGTTTTTCAGCAGAGGTAGTTTGAAAGCTTTTACTGGAAGTCTCACCTCTGAGATTGCACAGTAATGATGACTGACACGACAGCAGGATATCACCTGTTTGACAAAAAGCAGCAGTGACAGCATGAGGAGATTAATGTGCTTAGGTTTTCGGGATAACTACACGCTAATAAGCATCACAACTTTACATTTATCAAGTGTTCTTTTTCTGATTTCTGTGTTGCAGCTTTGCCCCTGCAGACAGACTCCCAGTCCATCCAGAATGGGGACAAATCTTTGGGGAAAGACCTCCTGACTCCAGAAGACTCAGCCGTCTCAGATCTTTCTCCAAAAACAGACTCCAGCTCCAAAACAGAGACCCCCGGCAAGACAGATGCCTCCTCCAAGACAGACGCTCGGCCATCCACGCCCGGCTCAAGCAGCAGCAGCCCTCAGCCCAAGAAAGGTAGACTCTGAGCTGGCTGGAGCCTTGTTTGTGGCAGTGAGGACAGAGAGCCAGTCTGAGTTTAGCAACTATGTCTCTAAATGGAAGATGTAAAAGGAAAGGTCAAAGAGAAACGGGGAATGATGTGCAGCAAAGTGGCGGTTTTGTGGATTTATTTCATACAATCTGGTCCAAAACAGAGCATTTAGTGATGAACGACCTTCTAGTGTTATGGGCCTTCCCTGGTTTTAGTCTCTGGGTTTCTAGTTGTTTTGGAGTATTTCAGATCTTCTTAAGATTTTTCTGTTCATTCTTACTTTTCTAGTCTTGTAGGATTTGGATTATATCTAGATTGAGGTTTTGGTTCTTCTTTCGATTTCATTTTCATCCAGCTTGAGTACTATTTCTCTATTATTACTATTTTATTTTAATTTCTTCACTATTATAACAGTGATTCTGATTTCTTGTGTTACTATTGATTTTCTTTTTAGTTTTACTTATTTTTGGGTGTTGTGCTAGTGACCTTGTTTTGTGATCCTGTGTTTTGGGTGTTGTTTTCTTTGTTATTTTAGTATCTCGAGTTTAGTTTATCGTTCCTGTCTAGTTTGAATAGTTTTGAAAACCTGTTATGATGGTTTATTGTTCTAGTGTTTGTGTTCTTTATTTAGCCAAAGACAAAGACGACAAGAGATGATAGCGAATTATGAGCCTGCTGTGAGTGGGTCCAGTGGTTTCCAGTGAGTGCTTTTTAGCCTAAAACCAATGATGTACAGACAACAATGTCTTTAAGCTAGTTCAGAGTAGTATGAGCCCTCACAGCTAACAAATATAGAAGAGCATGCTGTAATTCTTCTTTCACAATACATGATAACACTTGAATTTTCTTTAAAAAAAAAAAAGAAAGAGAAAAAACAGTAAAAGCGTTATCTCTGGGGGTGATGGGACCAGCAGTGCAGACTACCCACTTCCCCCAAAGGAGGGGAAACATTGTTTAAACACCAAAACCACAGAAACAATTGTTCATGGTCTGTAAACAGCTAAACAATAGTTCTAGACAGAGTCCAACAAAAAATATAACAAAAGCCTTTCTGGATTTGTCCCAAAGTTGGATTAGAATGAAAGTTTTTTTTTCTTGATTAACTAAAAGTTCATAAATGATGAGAGGAGGTTATCTTAAATTTAAGGAAACATTGTCAGAGAAGGTGAAGACTGTGATGGTGGGATCAGTTATTGAAAATGGGGAGACGACGCAGTTCTTCTTCAGCTTCCTCAAAGTCAGACTCTCCTGAGCTCCTGCCTCTGTGGATGTATTGTTGCTTGTTTGTTTTAGACATAAAGGGGAATTCCAGCAATTTTTTACACATCAAAGGCGGTTTTTGAGTCTTCTGAGAGCGCTGCTACTCATGTGAAAAAAAATTGTTTAAAGCGTTTTTTGTCTCCAGAGGGAGCCGCTTGAAGTCTGCCTCTGAAGCTGCTGATGTACAGGCACAAAGAAGTGAGACCTCTGTAGCCTCCTACATCAACTGCTTGTGGCATAAATCAATGGTCGCCAGGTCTGTAAAGTTGTTCTCACATATGAACTTCAGCTCTTAATTTTTCAAGAACTTACCTGAAAGAGCTGCAGGTGAGAAGACAAATGTCCAGTGGACTGAGATTGCACATTATCTGGTCTTTAATCCGCTCTGAGCAGATCCCTCACTCAGAATTAGTCTATATGTCAGAATGTGACAAAGTAGGAAGTGTTGACTTCTGTTTACTGCAAAACCACGCAGTATTTGAAGTACCGCGACCACCATTGAAGCAGACTGCTTCCCGCTAAGTTGATTTGTGGAATATATGTTTACCTTTTAAATAAATTGTGTACATGTGCACACAATTTTGTGGGTAACGGGTACTTAGAGATGACATCAAAAGAGCAGCAGAGAACATTTCAGAGTGTCTGTGTGTTCATGACGAGTCCGTTTTGTAGGACTTGGATGTAAATAAATTCTTTCATTTTAAATATATGACAAAAATATTATTGGACATGCATGAATATTTATCTATAAGTGAGTCTTTAAATAAAAGTTTCATGCAGTCTGTCCATGCAGTGGACCTGCCAGCCATGCCTGACACATCTGACCCCGTTCATGTTGCATGTTCGACAAGATAATGTGTCTCGCTTTGCAGCCCACTGAGAGTCAGATGGTGTTGCGCCTTCTGTTATTCACATGAAGATCGTTGCTGGAGTATTTTTAGCCCATCCCAGAAACGCTGAACAGCTAATGGGATAACTATTGTGCTTCTTTACAAAGTAAAACTAAGACCTGGGATTCACGCTCTTTTCACCAGGCCTTTCTGTGTTTCCTTCTGTCTCGGTACAAAGAAATAAACTGTACCACATATAAACAGTCAGAGTAAGCCTGTTCTCTGTTTCTGATTGCTGGTGATGTCAGGAGAATCCACAGTCTGTGGGAGAAACTCAGCTCGCAGGCTTTTAGGACACAGTGTCAAGCAAATAGCACATTACGACCGATCAGTGCAATTTATACTTGCTATTAAGCTTCTGCAGATCCACCTTTACCCCTCAAAGCACACTTACACATGCTCCTTACATAGTTTCAAGGTGAATGTTATCGATCTGTGGAAAAACAGACTGCATTAGGGGTACTTATTATTAGAGTCAAGCCCCGATTTAAGGTATAAAAAGGCAGTACCGTTAAAGTGCAAGGTCTCATCTGCTTTAACATAGTGTTAAAATGACAAATAAAAATTCTTCATCTGCTGTGAGGCTTTTATTAGTTGCTAAAACAGGAGTCAGCATTTTCTCTCTGCGTCAGCTGTGGGGTTCATTTGTTTTCTGATCGAGACCGGCTCATGTTGATCATTCACTGCAGAGAGTGCGACTTTTAAGGTGGACTATTCATGCCCTCTGCTTTTCTCATGTGTGGACATTCACATGCTTTTTCTTCTAATGGAAGTTTCACTCTGTTAGTGAGCCATTCCCACAGTACAGCTGGTCGTGGATAAAAGCCGAGTTGTTATTCGGTGTGGGGATGTAGAGTACAGTATGGGGTGGAGGTGGAGGTATTTGGTGGCGATGCATTAAGTGACGAGACCTGCAGTCTCACTCTGGAGGTTCGCTTTTCTCTGCTCTTATTACGTCTGCATACAGCCATGTAGGAAACTCTCTGCAAGGTGGGGGAGAGGAAGGGGGTGAGGTTGCCATGGAGATGGGCCTGAAGTGGTGCTAGGTCTGTGATTGGTTTAGAAGACGTGGCATACATATTGCATAGCACGGAGAAGAACCACAAAAGGAGACAGGATCGGCGAGCACCCCAGGAGTCCCGTTGTGTTTTTCAGCAGCTCTTCAGTCACGGCTCCTTGGAGTCAGAGAGAGCTACACAAATCCTCGCGTTACACCAAAGTGTATCAAGATTCAGGCTAATTACTGCCTCAGATGAGCATGTCTGAACAGCAAATCACACACAGGAGTTTAAATGTTGACCTTGAAACTAAATCAGGGCTCAGATGTGAATCTGTGAATCTTGTGACTTCTTTTTAGATGTTAAATATTCCCAACATTATTCAAAATTCATTCTAATTATCATTATACAGCACAAAAGAGAGAGAAACTACTCTTAAATCTGGTGGTACTGCAGTGGATAGTCCTGGAACACGTTGCATACTGCAGCAGGTTGAAGAGGCTGTATCTGGGGCAGTTATTGTTTTTGGGCTCTGTACAGAAACCCTATCTCATCTATTTCACTGACCCTCAGTAGATCTGTGTCTATGATATTCTGGGCATATTCTTTTATAGAGATGCTATAAAAAGATGAGCCATGGCGGTCAAAGCATCCTGAGCTTAAATCTGTTCTGAAACAGCAAACTTGGTATAAAAAGTGTAGCTTTCAGGGAAAAATAAGGTTTTTTTTAAACCTCTTTTCTGTCGGATTTGACTGGTTCAGCAGTTCAACAGGAGTGTTTACATTTGAGTGATCGTTGGTATTAAAGTTAAATGAGATAACGCTTCAAAAAAGCTTCCCAAATAAGCGCCCAGATGCTTTTCAAGATTTGTGATGAATGGCGAGACTTGCTTTTGGTTTGACTTTCTATAAATTTTCTATATTCCAGATTTTCATAGTCAGGGTGGAGAAGTATGATAGAACAGCAATCAAGCTCCTTACTTTTGTTGGCAAGGACGTAACCAGAAACTCCTTTTAACCCTACGCCGTATCCTTCTACTTAGCCTGACCTGCATCTCCTGGAAAATGAAACCACACATCGGGTCTGCATGACTTTAATAGAAGGTTGCGGTGTAAGGTTAAGAGGGGTTTCCAGTTCCGTCATAAGTTAGGACATAAATTTCCTGCAGAAGTCTAAGTTAAGCTTTAGCTGTAGGTTGTTCTCCACTTATTACACCACAAGATTGTTGATTTCCTCTCGGTATCAACTCCTGTCATTTGTAACTGGGCCAGTGATTGATTTATTGATCAACTGATTGGTTGATTTTTCTACATGTCTTGGTTGTACTGCATGAACAGGAGTGGCCTGAGTACAAAACCCTGAGGGACTCCAGTGCTGAACATTGAGTGCAGGAAGCAAGACTTCCAAACTATTGATGTTATAATTTCTTTTTGTTATAAATCTGTAACACAGTAAGATAGAGTTATTTAAAATATGCAAATGCATGTTTTCTTTTTGTTGTTTTAAAAATAAGTTGCATTTTTTTATATCACAAGCATCATTAGGTTTTTAAAAAACAGGTTTCATATGTACTCAAATAAAGTCAATGAGTTGCAAAAATGTCATTTAGTTCAGTAGTAATCACCTTTTTCAATATAGCTCTGCCTTGAAGCTGTTGCATATAGTACTGTAGTATTATACACACAAAATTATAGTAATACTATAATTTTTAGTAATTTTTAGCTTCCCTGCCCTCTTAAGTTTAGAGTCTAGTTTTCACAAACCAGAAAATTATCAATAACTGCAATCTTTTAGCGTTTTATAAGTTTAGTAAAGATGAGATAAAATGAATAACACATACAACTTGATGTGAAAATATGCATGTGTTTGTGAAGTAATACTTTTTCTTTTCTCCCACACAGACTCAGTGAGCTCGGAGCAAAGACAGAAGCTTGCGAAGGAGCGGAGGGAGGAGAGAGCCAGATACATCGGTAAGAAATGAGAAAGCAGATATAAAACCCTCAGCTGTCAGCTCCAGAAACCACTGCTATTGGATGCATGAAGCAGGGATTTCTTGTAACCAACTTAATGTGTACACATCCTTTATCTTTTGTATCCCTCTTTGTGAATCTGTCACTCTGCTCTGAAGTGACTGACGGTTATTGACGTCTCTTATTGTTTCTTCCTGCATGGCGCTCAGAACAGCAAACTCAGCTGCAAGGTAAGGGGCTTCACTAAAAGCTTTCGCAGCAGTCATGCCATGTGGGAATAATCAGCATCATTATGTGGATCCTTTTTCCTTTCTGCCGTGCCCGTTCTTCTCCCCTCCATCACTGATCGCTTTGGTTATCTGTCGTCAAATGGTGGAAACTTTTGAACTCCGTGATCGGTCTGCAGCCTCGTTTTTGGTTTAAATGTATCTGCTCCTATCATGTTTGAATTTATTTTGGCTTTTGTGTTTTTGCATTCCCACCCAGCGTGCATGCTCCACACCTATAATTTGGGTTTTACTTTGTGGTTGCAGAATGAAACTTCTCCTTATAAAAACACAGAGGCCGGTCCAAACACACGAAAAGCAGAGGACGTCTCTGAGGCGTGAGCGGCCAGTTGGAGCAGAGCTTAGTGGGCGTTTCCCAGCAGAGACATCCCATAGAGCCCAAGGCACTTGGCGTAAAAAATGAGCAGTCATTACCATGAACTGAGACCAGGCCTCGCAGACAGATTAGATTTAATTACTGCTTCCATTAGTATCAGTTATGGGGTCATGCTGCAGCAGTTAAAGTTAAACGTCGCTGCCTTTTTATCGAGAATATTCCAGATTCAGACGCGCTGAGATAAGTTTCGTTTTAGCCGTCTGCCTCAGCATGTAATTATATGGCAGTGTTAAGCCTTTTTTCCACGTGGAGCCTACAGTTTGTTGCAGACAGTATGCAGGTGATGCCTTATATGACAGGCTGTTATGTAACTGCAACTGCGCTCTAGATTTTTTGTGCAGAGATGAGCATGTGAAAGCAAGTTCCCAAGTTAACCTGACATATTTTTCAGTCCTGCTAAGGATAATTAGATTTTTTCAGGAATTGGATTTAAGGAGGAGTGAAGAGGTCATTCTCGCTGTTGACGAGGTGCAGACGTGTGTCTTTGGCTCATTAGCGAAGATGAGCTGCAGAAAACCAAACTAAATATAAAACACGTATTTGTGTCAGACCACTGCCGCATCCTTGCACAGCTTATTGCAGGTTTCCCGATGCTGTTTAACTCATAAAAAAAATGACATTTCATGACGTTCCTTCAGCTGGATCTAGCCTGTAACCCTCCCACATCTTCACCCATACTGACAAGTCCATTATTCTTTTCATCATTCTTTTCATATAAAGTGTGATATGGAAGCTGATTGAAGACAAGTAAGATGAAGGCTCTTAAATTGAGAAACGATTGATTGCAGTCTGACTGTTACCCGGAGAAATGAGCCACAGTAGTGTGTGTGCACAGAAAAGCTGGCATCTGCTGGAGGGTGCTGTAAAAGACAGCAGGGAACTTCAGCTTATTTACTGTTATCAGGATTAAAGTGTAATGAACACAGTGTCTTCCGTCTGTTTTACCCGTTCTGTTTGGGTGCTGCTGTTAGAGGCCTTTAAAGAGCTGATTATATACTGTTACAAATGAGGAGGTGACTTTCAAAAAAGCCCGTATAACAGGCATAAATTACATTTGCTTTGCCAAAATAACATTTGAAATAATATATTAACAATACGCTGGTGTCTAATGCTTATGCTTTAGCCAGGCATGAGGCACAGCTCCAGGGATTTTGTTCCAGACTGAAATATTATGACAACAGATGGATGGATTGCCATGATGTTATCTCCCAGAGAATACATTTTATAATTGTGGTGATTCCCTTTTTTGTGTACAAAAATCTGTGAATCCCGGAGGATGAGCTATTCCTCAGGATGATATTTAACAACTTTAAGCAAACTTTTAACTTTTTATCATGGCTTCAGACGCCTGCAGAATTAATCACTCTCAGCTCTATTTCATGTTAAGCACTAAGCTTCAAATATTAGCATTCTAACACACCAAATAAAGATGCCAAACATGCGGTAATTGCTGGTAAATCGGTTTATCTATAAATGTGCCAAAGTGTTATCATCACTGTAAACCCACAAAGCACCTTTTTAAATTGGACCTTTTATGCTCTTTCTTATTTTCTATTATATAAAGTTATACTGATGGAGTGTTGGATGCTCATATTAATAATCACTAATCATAATAATCAATCAAATAATGAGGTCAGCATATGTAGATGAATCCCTGTGAGCCATAAGCTCAAACTTCAGAGTGTTTTTCTACTCTTGGCTGTGTTTGATGTCAGCGAGAGTAGTTATCCTTTAGCCCCACCCACATGCTGTCCAAAACTTCAACTTATGAGGGGCAGCCAAACAGAAGAAAACTGGCTTAAAAGGAAAGGAGCTAGATCAGTATGTTTCAGACAGATTTTGAACAGAGGGATTGTATCAAGACTCGAAAAAGTATAAATTTTAATTATTTTTAAACTGTAATTAATGCAGAACTACTTGAGTCCAAGAGTAAAAGAGATTAAGCCATAAAAGGTCATATTAGCTCCCCTTTAAGCTGCTAAATAAGGAAAAAGGAGTCATTTGTTTATATAGCAGTAATTCACAGCAGTAGAGAAGCAGCTAACGCGTGAGACCTAAGCAAAATGTTTCAAACAGATATTTTTTTTTGTAAATAATTCTTTCTTTCTGTGGTGACCCTGCAGCTGCAAAGAAGGCCCAGTGGCTGCAGAAGGAGGAGAAGGCCCGGCGTCTGAGGGAGAATCAGCTGGAGGAGCGCAGGAGGAAGCTGGAGGAGCAGCGGCTGAAGGCGGAGAAACGTCGAGCGCTGCTGGAGGAGAAACAGAGACAGAAACTAGAAAAGAACAAGGTGAAAAAGTCAAGCTTTGCATTTTACTCTTTGGTTCGATTTTTGAATCATCCAAAAATCGACTCTGTAACAAACACTGCATATTTCAACCCTTTTATGTTATTTTTTCGGTTGATTTTAATGACTATCACTCAGCTGTTGGAAGAAGCTACCAATGTTCAAAAAGAATATTTATGGACAGTCACAGAATTAGTTTCTGCTCTGCTAAAATTGAGCACTAAATAAAGTCAGGGAGTGTTTATGTAACTTAAACACTCTGCTGTACACAGTTTTTAGTGTTCAATGATTTCCCCTGGGACTTCAGATTGATACATTTTACTATCTGACACTGTGGAAAAACAGCTCTGTTGGATAACAGCAGTAACTAGTCGTGTTGCCATCCCAAAAAGGATGCCAAGCACTCTGCACGTAAGTGTTGGGTGGACAAATTAATTGCTGACATCATAAAATATTCCCATTATGTAACTAATGAGCTTCGGGGCCTTTTTACACTCGATCCATTTAGGTTTGCATTCACATTGCAATTATGCAAGTGCACTAAGGAACCTTATGTGACATCTAAGCCCCCTGTCTTCCTTGCATACGTGGGCTGCATCTCGTTATACTTCTGTGACCTCATTTGCCATGCATTGGCATGCTGTCATTTTGAGTAGATTAAAATAAATTAAGAGATTCACTTTTTATGTGTTTATACACTGATGCTGTTATAGGGGATCCTATTACACTCAGGGTTAGGTGTAACCCTATTACACCTAACCCTAGCTCCATTATGTGACTCAAAATTCAAAATTATCCTGATTTATTTTACACTGGGCCTAATTGTAGCTCCTAATTGCATCCACTGTCTAAACAAGCATTTTAAGCTACATTTCCCCTGCCTTTAAGCTATATTTATTTTGATTGGCTGCTGCCAAATGTAGGATTTTAACAGTGGTGGGAGGGGCTTCTGGGCTAACACTCAGAGTGCCAGAGATGATCATATTAGGGATATCTACTCTTATAAGAGTAGAAAGAATCAGTTATTACTTATGATTTTAACTTTTGGGTATGTTTAAATGATTGTGTACAATTAGTACAGTATATTCAGTTTTTGCTAACACGTGACTCTCTTTTGGGCATGTGACAATCATGGTGGCAATATAGGAGGATCAAGTGAATAAGACCCCGGCCTCACAGGCACACAGACCGGTCAGTGACCCCATGGTACCCACCTGCTGCTAGGGGAATATTTGTTGGCAAAAAACATTGTGATTGGATTGGTTGTTAGCATATTGCTGAAATCATAGCTTGAATTGAATTCATGGACTTGCTTTTCTGAAACTGTGAAAAGTGTGTGTAAACGACCACAGCAGACCCGACGACATGTTCATGCTTTGCAGCATACTTTATTGGCATACGGTTACTGTTAACACATACACAGAGCTGCAGCTCTCCCGCTGCCAGCTCAGCACAACAACAACAACATCACAGGAAGGTGCGTCCGCCTTCCCTGCACGGCACCGCAGGCCACGCCCCGCCACACTATGATACAAACAGGAAATGGAGACTGTTTGCCTTCAAAGTAAAAGTTTTAAACATGTTGGCCACAGGGCTGAGGCACAGCTTTTACTTTGAAGGAGAATCATATCCACTTCCGGTTTCCGTTGCACTTTTTCCAAGTTGTACTTCTGATGGGCTTGTAATTAGTTGTTAATAATAAAGCTGTTGAGCCGTTATTTCCGGTATATATTTACTATAAAGATGTCATCGTCTAACACTGACTGTGCGTTCTTTCATGTAGGAGAGATACGAGGCAGCTATCAAGAGATCAACCAAGAAGACTTGGGCCGAGATCCGCCAGCAGAGGTGGTCCTGGGCAGGGGGACTCAACCAGACCTCCCGCAGAGAGAGTGAGTTTCAGATGAACCTAAACTATAGTTATAATGATGATGATAATAATAATAATAATAATAATAATAATAATAATAATAATACAAGCACAAGTATGATTTTCTCACTGTTAACTCAAGTCTTTGTGCTGCACAGACTTGTGACTCACAGATTCAGCTGATGCAACTCAAGGAAATAGCTCATGAAGGGTTTGCATTCACAAGGGTGGGGTACCAGAGGCAAATGACCTGCTCAGTAATTTATGATACTAACACTCGTAATTCCTCACTGTCATTTGGGCAAAAATCAGTCCTGAGCGTGAAAGTTGTTCATTTAAACTCGAGCTTGAAAGTAGCCGTCACGCTCAAGTTTCATTAGATCAGAAGTGTGAAGTGTGTTTTTTCATGGAGCTGTGAACTTATTTTCCCTTTTTCAAACTTCTGTTATTGCTGTGTGACCGGGTGGTGCTGAGGTCATCACAGTTACCTCTCCTCCAAAGTATGAAAGGCCCTGATTGTGTGTGGAAACGTGAGTGATATTTTAGTTTTTGTAGCAGGAAGAAAGCTCGAGGTATTTACTCTGAAATGTGACTTCTAACTACACCCCCTCCTCCCACGCTTTCCCCCAAATTTCCTCCCCATTTCCCTCCAAATCAGACTCCAGATTAGATGATAGTAAGTCTAATCTCAGAAAATGGTGAGTCCTTGTTGACAGCTGCATGATCCAACCAAAGCAGCCCTGTCTCTTGTCTCTCAGCTGGGGCCGCCGCCTGCACCCCGGCCGCCTTGTGAACAGTTGTTGTCTGTTGCGTTCTCTCCGGTGCAGGCAGATGCTCGGCCTCCACGGTCAACTTGCCGAGACAGGTGGACCCTGTCATTAACAACAGGCTGTCCAAGTCCTCTGCCACGCTCTGGAACTCCCCCAACAGAAGTAAGGACGACCCGGCGTCAGTGTCCACCAGGCTTCCTCTTCCCTCTCCTTTTCCCTTCCAGTTCATCCCCCTCCTTTTCCACCTTCCCCTTCTCCTCTTACCCTAATCTGGTTTTGTTTTATTATAACTGTCGTCTCTGGTGGCCTGCTTGCCTGCCTGTGCTTGGTGACTGGTCATTACCACCTACTCCCTCCTCTTAATCACGCTCTCGGTTTCGTGTGCATCGTGGGTTTTTTTTTTTCTTTAATTTCAGTTGGTGGCTTGTCATTGATTTGAGTCTCTTCTGCATTTTTGATCAGCTTCCCTTTCACCTCGACATCAGTGAGCCATATTTTGTGGTATATTTTGGTGTTTCATAGGCTTATAAGTTCACATTTTGTCACCTCCTTTTTGGTTGTCCCCTCCACTGTACTGTTGGTGGTTGGCTGTGGTGGTGGTGGTGATGGTGATGGTATAGGTGGAAGCTATAGTGTGATTGTTGCAAGTGAATCAAGTTAGCAAGTAAATGCAGATATATTTTTTTATGCCATCTTAAACATTTGCATAATATTGGATTGTTTCCTTTGGTTTCACATGTCTGTTGATATAATGGCTCAGTCACACTAGAGGGAAAAAAAGGTCAGAAACCTCATCGCGACTAAGAAAAATCAGTAGTGGTTCAGGGAATTTGCAAGTAGTTTCCATCTCAAGGCAATTGCACACATCGCCTGGTTGGAGGCAACCTGTCTCCAAACAATCACAGATTGTGATCAGTCTCCGACAAATCTGCGAGGGTTTACAGGAATTAACGCAGGCAATATATAAGTGTAAAAAAGCAAGGTTGCTATGCACCCATGTAAATTGCTTCCAGCAGCAACAGTTTTACTATTTGTAGAGGAATTTGTTTTTCAAATCTATAAGGTTATGACTGGACTCTTACCATAAGTAGATATTGTGAATTCCTGTGCATGTTGACAGCAAAAGCTTGGGAGCAATTGGCAACAGATTTGGGATATTTTACAGATTTATCACAGTTAATCACTGACTTGTACGAAACAGATTGCACATAAGCGCTAGCTTAACTCTATTCAATCACAAACTGGTAGGAGACTAGGAGACTAATATCAGAGCGATTCCATCTTATTGATGTTTTATGGCACCAAAAGCCACTTTGATGATGGCATCTGAGTGCAAGACCTGGTCCCCATCTCAAAAGCAAATGTTTTAAAGACAACAAGCTC
This sequence comes from Hemichromis elongatus, assembly GCA_015108515.1. Classification (NCBI taxonomy): domain Eukaryota; kingdom Metazoa; phylum Chordata; class Actinopteri; order Cichliformes; family Cichlidae; genus Hemichromis; species Hemichromis elongatus. Next base: position 170,722 of record VUQR01037192.1, read on the forward strand.
CCACGGTTAATAGTTTTGGTCAAGCCACAGTCTCCAGCCATTATTTTCCCTGCATATTCTGATATCCCTGTGTTGGTGTTATTCTTTTACCATTATAATAATGTTGATCATTTTCAACATTGTCATGACCAGTGTCTGAGCATTCAGTTAGTCATTAGTCAAAAGTTAAAAATGACCAAAATAAACTAAAACCAAGCCGAACCTTTGTTTCAGAAGAGTTTTATATAAACAAAGGCTTTTTTTTTTTCTTTCATTTTTTCCCCACATTACAAAGTTACGACATCAGCAATGTGATTGATCAGTTACAGTGTTGATCCTGGACTGACATTATTATAACGATGCAGACACAACACCGGCACGCAGATATCAGACACACTATTTTCGCTAGTGTGACTGTAGCATAAAACATTTTCTCAGTTTTTTACCTTTATGTTTGTGTAAAGATGTTTTTCAAGTATATACTACATCATTCTTCTTGTACAATCAGTGCTTAAAATTATACAACAAGCTCTGCGGTTAAAATAAGAAACTCAACATAAATCTGTGTTAGCTAGCTCTGTGAGGCTCAACAAGGAGTTGGAAAGTTATTTCTTGAAGATCGTGTTCATGCCTGAAAGTGGATTTTATAATTTCCTGAGTTGTTGTTATTACTTGAGCGGGCATTAGCACGATTTCTGCACCATGTGTGTGCACTGTGCACATAACTCAAGCTAAATGGCAACATCAGCATGCTAACATGCTCCCAATGCTAACGTGCAGACTTTTAGTAAATATAAATTTCCTTTAGTTTACTGTGTTAGCATGCTAGCATGTTTTTATTAGTACTTAACACAAGGTTTTGCTTCAGAGGGTAAATGATAAAATGCAGTCCTTGGAAGTATATCCATCACCCTGAGTATGACATCATAGCTCATCAGTAAAATGAAAAAAACTACTTGAGTATTTTTGGCATTGCCGTTAATTACATTGTGGTTGTCACACAACTGGACAGATCTAGGTTTGCTATATATATATATATATATATATATATATATATATATATATATATATATATATATATATATATATATATATATATATATAGTTCTCACGTATTGTCTCAGATTCATGTCCACAATATGGCCACAATATTTTGATAAAAATCCACAACAGTTTTGAATGTTTCTTTTTTTGTGCTTTGATCCTTTTGTTAAATTTAAAACATTGCTTTAGGTTATACA
>VUQR01037196.1:0-11807 GCA_015108515.1 Hemichromis elongatus
GCTGCAGTGCCGTTTTTTGGAGTATTTCAAGTTGCTATAAATCAATACAACTGTGACTTTCCAAATTTTAATATTTACGCATTAAGTAAGAACATAAATTGCAAAAAAAAAAAAAATAAAACAAAACAAAATAGATGTAATAATAAGGCTTTTCTATTACTGATTAAAAAAGGAAGCAAATTAACTTCCTTAGGCTTTTTAAAGATATTTCGCTTCACATCCAAGACGCTTCTTTAGTTCTAGAACAACAGCTGGAGAGTCAAAGGTAATAAATCCCCAGTGAGGCTGTCCCATAGGTGGTAGCCCTGAGGGTCACTAACCCACTAATGATCATTTGAGTCGTCACATGAGTCGTGGTCTGAAAAAACATGTGGGTCATTCCCGTCACCGAGGTCGACAGGTGAAACCTCTGTGACACGCTGGCCCACCCCACAAATGTGAGCTATTGAGGGCACCTTAGGCAAGGTGTGAGTGGGGGTTAAAGCGCCTGGGAAGGGACTCTGGGCTCCAATTTAAGTGGATTACAGTGTATGCAGATGACCTCTTTACTCTTCCCTCCAACCATCTGTCTTCTCAGTACAAAATGTAAGCACTGGCATCCGTGAATGTGTGTCCTTTCTCCCCTGAGTGCAGCTGTATAGCTGAGTGTTGTCCTGTTGAGCTGGCTCTCCTGTGTTGTGCCATGCTTTTGTGAAGTCGCTGTTTGGTTTTGTAGAGGTCCAAGTACTGCACTGCACCGCAGAAAGTTTTGGGGCTTAAAAGCCACCGAGATGCAGTGTTTACAAAAATTGCGTCTCAACTGTTCCGATTATTCTGACACATACGGGATCACTACGGGTTTTTGCTTAGGCAGCGGTTGTCCTTCTCTCCTGGATCGGCTGGGTTTCTGATCAAATTCACTGCTGAGGTTTCCATCCTCCTCTGTGTTTTTATTAACAGCACAGGAGTGGTTACCTATCGTCATTGGTATGTTCCCTGGTGAACTTGATGTTTTTATCCACTACGTTGATGTTTTCAGGGAAGCTGTCATTTTCTCGGGTTTTGCTTTTGACCCAGATGTTTGAAAAAACAAACCTAAAGAAGCTCACTTCTTCCTTTTCAAGCCCTTAAGACGACCATGACCTGGATGACCGAGAACCTACACAGGAATAAATATCACAGATTAATCTTTCCAACTTTGATTCAAATAGTTTATGCAGGCATCTCAGCTGTTTTAAAGACAGACTCAGTCTAAAGGAGGTTTTTGCCTTTTCCACATCTTTCTTCACTGACCTCTCTGTCGGTGTTTACTGTGCTAAAGATCAAGTTACAGGCTTTTGTTTCTTCTTTACCTTGAATCTATTTCTGTGGTAAGTTTAAGCTACACCACCCCACACTTTCACAGTGTCTGGTTTCTTTCTACTGGAACATCTGCAACATTAAGTGTCAACAAAAAGCACAATCTGAAGTTTGTACTGATTAAGTTTCCCGATGCTTTCGTTATAATATAATTAAGAGGATGGAAAAGTTCTCAGCTACAACAGAAAGTTGTAATGGCTGTAATTGTGAAATGTGCTCTGCCCTGTGGTATAGTTCTTAATAACATGGTGAAGTGGTAATGTCGCTGTGGCTGCAGCCACATCCCCATGGAAGAAAATTCCATAGTTGCACACATTTAAGAGTAATGTCGTGGTAATGACTACACAAAAATGATTAGATGGTAGAGGGGGAGGGGTCAGAGACACACAAACAGTTATGTAGGCAATTCAGTCTTTTTGTTAAAGGCAAGCCAGGCTAAAACATCGCCAGAGAACAAGATTCATTTTGTTGTGATATTTTTCATTACGCGGTAAAGTACTAAGACTACCGTATTTTTTGGACAATAAGGCGCATTTAAAATCCTTTAATTTTCTCAAAAATCAACAGTTCTGGTTGTACTTACTGACCTCAAACCAGTTTTATGGGGTACACAGCCCTCACAAATCTATCAAAAAATGTTTTAGTACGACTTTGGTAAGTTATTAAGCCGCACCGCTTGATGGATTGCGGGAGCATTACGGCTACCGTAGTCAGGAGCCTCGCGGAGTAATCTGGGTCCAAAACTCCGTCCGTTTCAGGTCCCAAAGTCAAACGAACACTGCAGCATCACTGAGAGTTAAAAACTGTCTAAATTCTTTCATCTTTAATAAAAATGATCAGCGTTGCTGCAGATGTAACAATTAAATTTAACATCCAGGCGTCCATGAAAACAGAATTTATAAAATTTAACGAAGGTAGAAGTTAGCAGGAAGTTAACTCGCTAGTTTCCACCTAAACATGATACACCATGTTCTGACTGAGAGATTTCTGAAAAAATCCAAACGTTTATAAGGTTACTGAAGTTGGGCTGGCTGGTACGTAATCATCTGCTATGTCAGAGAATTCTGTGCCACTTTTTAATTAATGTGTGTGGAACAGCGACACGGATCAGCACTCAGACACTGACTTCTGATTGCCTGACTGATTCTTTTGTTTTGTTTTTCCCCCTAAACCGGAGCATAATGTGACTGTGCATTTGCATGGACACGCATTTATATCATTTTCCAAACTTTTCTCCACTCTTGGTATTTGCATGTGTGAAAAGCTCTTCTGTGTACAGGAAAGGCAGGTGAGGCTCACAGTGGAGACAGGAAAGATATTTTACACAGGAAAAAACTAAATGGACCATATGGTAGACCTACAGGTCAAAGATAAATGAGTAAAGATGGAGTAGCCGTTATGACTTAACACAGTTATATCTGATATCCAGCCACTTCTGTTCATCATTTACAGGCAGCAAATTACTCAGCATTGTAAGCCAGTGTTTAAAGGTTGATATGTATAATGGTTAGACACAGCATGCATTTGAATTTAATGAACTAAAAAAGGGTATAATTTATGTTAAGATAATATTTAATTTAAGACATGGTAACATCTGACAGCCAAACCAATAAAGCAATGGTAAACGAATTAAGTGAAAAGCAAATAAAATAAACATTTAAAACGGCATTTGTTTAAAATCACCTCAAGCTGTTGTACCCTCATAAATTGATTGTATCCATAGATCCACTGGGCCCTTTCTCTAGCACATTTAACCCAAACACCCTATGGTAGCCATGCAGACAGTGGTGTAAAAGGATTGCATGTGTCTATGCACATAGTCTATATAGCGTCAATTAATGTACATTGTGGTGATCGACCAAATATCTTCGGTTTTTCCAAATGCATTCAGGCCATCTGGGAGTCCCACCATATTAGTGAGTGTCTCTCTTTCTCTCTGTGGTTATGCATGGCATGCAAACAAACAGTGAAGATTCTATTCCACAACAGAGTGACACCCAGCCGCTTATGGAAACACTGAGCAGAGAGCTGCCTCACTCTATATTTTCTTCTGAAAAAGAAAAATGCCATTTGAGAACAAGACACCACTTGTACAAGACGACTGAGTGGGCTGAAAACAGTGCTGGAGGTCATACAAAATGTGGAAACAGCACAATGTATCTCTGTCCCCTTCTACTGCCTCCCACCATCGCTGCAGCAACACCAAACACATTCAGTGTTTGAGCCAAACATCAATGTTTGTCAAGTTCAGGCTATATAGAAAAAAGTGGAAGTCCACCCCAAGCGAACAACGAAGACGTGGTGTCTCACTGGATACAGCGTGGCGACCGCTTTGCAAATGATGGTGTATCAGTGTCCAGAAAAAAATGAAATTGCAGAATATTTTACCAAAGGATTGATAGGAGACCTGGCTCACTGGACAGCAACATATCTATCAGATCTGTCCTTTGCCCGTGACATTTCAAAATGCAAAGAGGCTACAGTAAAAAGGCTCACCTTGAAGCTTCACAACTTGACTTTGCATTAAACTTTATACAATAAAGTTTAATACTAGGGGATAATCAAACTTGCCACCCAAGTCCAAACTCAGTAAGCAGCCAACCTTCAGTCACTGTTATTACTTTAGACTCACACTTTGGTTAAGGCATAAAAACTAACTTGAACTAGTTAGTTGGTATAAGTAAAAAATGATGGTTCGGGTTTAGAAACACCCTTTTACAATGTCAGCACATGCTGTCACTTTTTGTGATATTTTACACCACAGAGAGCAGATATGTGGAAAACAACATGAGATTTTAGAGAAGACATTCTCTGCATTTACCACCTGCGAGGTGAGCACTTAGTTTAGACGAGATGCACTCTCTACTGTTGGTGATCAGTATGATTTTATATAAAAATAAAACAAAAGATGTGTGGATATGGTGGCATTCTCTCCACCCTTCCCTCCATCCAGCCACCAGACAACACCACAGCAAGTCTTCTTATAAAGTACCCCTTCCCTCAGTGATAGATCGAGGCAAACACCACTGATTACTTAAGAACTGTTTTTTAAATGGATGCTCCATCCTACACAATCAGTGCAAACACGAGCCTTGCAGCCAAGCAGCCAAGCTTCCCAGCCATGTAGCAGCAGTGTAAAGGTAAACAAAACTGGGGTAAAATTCTGACCTTGAAACGGCACACCAATACAATGCTAACGGCTAAATGAGATAATAATCAAATGTATTTAACTCACTACCCCTACAGACCTTTTAAAGGACGATAAGCCTGACGTCATCAGAAACACTAAAGATATCAATTATTTTTGTGAGCAAGCAGTAAAATATTTTATTATATTTACATTTGGTTGTTTGTCTAAAATGTCCAAAGGTAACTCTCAGACGTAGGTGTTTGTTTTGGCCAGGGATCAGCACAACCTCATATCTTTTGTAAAACGTAATGGGGACAAACCCAGGAGCTCAGGGACAACAATGCAAGGGGAAAAATAACTGTGCGCAATTATCTCTGTGACCCAAAGAGTTCAAAGCTAAAAAGAAAGGAAGAATGAAAGAAAGAGGAATGAATCTATAAATAAAACTGTAGTTTACTGCTTTAAAGTTATAATAGCAATTTTACTGGATTTTTTTTTTATATTTCAAACCACTGATGTTGTTTCTGCTGCCGCACTTTTCAAGAAATAATGTTGAAGCTCTAAAAGTTTGTTTGCCAATTTGCAACATCAAAGCAAAAACTATTCCGAATCAACTGCAGCTAAGACTACGTCCACACTAGTCCAGATAGATCGGAAAACGGAGCTTTCGTGTGAAAACGCTCCGCGTCCACACTATCGTTTTCAGTCGCTTTTCACACAGTTGCGCGTCCACATTTAAAGGCCGAAAACGATGACGTTGCAGTACCACGCATGCGTGAAACGTTAAACGAGACGACCTGCGTCATTTCCATCTGTTGTTTATTTACTTTCCGGCTCTTTAAAACGAGCGGCGAAATGGCAAGACAAAGCACCGAATGTGTCAAATGGAATGATGATGAGGTGGAGCTGTTGCTCCGAGTCACACATGAGTACGTATTAATCTTCAACACGGCCACTAAAAACTTTGAGCAAACAAAACAACTGCTGTACGATGCCGTCTGACTGTCTTGGTTAAAGTGGTCACATGACTGCATCATATGACTAACATACGTCATCGTTTTCAAAAGTCTCCGTTTTGGCCGTCCACACTACACCAAAACGCTGCGTTTACAAAACGATGCGTTCTCTCCGTCTCAGTGTGGACGGGAGGCCAAAACGGAGACAAAATAATGCGTTTTCAAACGAAAACGCATTAGTGTGGACATAGCCTAAAAAGCACAGTCAGAAAAACAAGTTTTATTTATTTAGGCGAATAGATAGATCATGTTACCCATCTAACAAGATAACTAGCTAGGTTTACTTATGAGCTTAATTAGTAACAAAGAGAATATAGAAAAGGGAACAAAGATGGGCATCCGATTACTTTTTGCAAGTAACGGATAAATTCTTTCCACAGCTAGGTGTCTAAAGACTTACTGATGGGAATTCCAGGTGGGTTTTTGACTCAGATAACCCTCTAATGTGGCTTAGCAGTATATTTGCTCCAACTGGTAGAGAGTTCACTCACTCGCCTCAAATCCTATATAACTTCAAAGATGTCAAGTGGGTGGGTTCTTAAATAAAAGTTAGTTCAACCTGTCAGAGAGTACCCATGTATTTTTTTCATTCTGCAGTTAAATTTCTGCCCTCCAGCGACTAAATTACAATTTGTGGAGGAAAGTAAAGAGTAGTATTAGTAGTTCACATCTGAAAGAAGACTGACACCGCTGTCTTAGTGCAACAACTTAATGCAACCAACTGCAAGTGTTCTCAAACCTGGTTCCTGTTTTTAAAGCTGTCATTTCAAAAGGTAAGAAGAAACCGCAAGTTCATCGCATCGTGGGTCATTAACAGGTTTTCAGTGTCACAAAGTTGGCTCTCTTTTTAACCCAGGTGGATCGTCCCTCTAACTTCCAACCTGCTTCGGTGCAGATTAACATTATTGTGATCATTTTATAAATAATGTCGTGTTATTTTAGCAAGTCACCAGTAATTATTCTCCATTATCTCTTTAAATGCAGACATTTGTGGCTGGTAACTTCTAGTCTACACAGGATGTGTTGAACATGGAGGCCAGGTAACGGGACACCTCTGTAAGGCCCCATCTCTGGACACATTTAGACAGGCTGCTGCTGAGCAAAGTCTTTCTATTTCAGAACATTGCAGAGCTGGACACAAATACCCTACAGCAGGTTCACCTGCCTAAAGCAAGAGTCCATCACTGTTTTAACACATACAGCTGCTGCTGTGCAGGTGACACACTGACATTAAGCGGTGCAGCACCGAAACACATCACAGCTCAAGAGAAGCGATAAAGTTGTGATTTCTCAGTTTGCTCTCAGATTGCTTTGGAGTCGTTGCATTTAGAATCTAACAATGTGCATCAACTTGTATTTTTGCAAACAACATGGAAATGGGATGAAAATTAATTGAATATCTTAATACTTACTCCACTCATTTAATAAGCTATTCATGTGCATCTTGTAGTGGAACAAATCCAGAAGCCTCTGCAGAAACTGAGGAGGAACCACAGACAAAAAGCACACACACACGCACGCACACACGCACACACACAGCATTTTACAAAGACAAGACAAAAACCAGCAAGCAAGCAACATTGAACAATAACACAAACACTGACTGACAGACATGACACTGGACTATGAGACAGCTGTTACTTCATGCATTATGGTTAAAAACAAAAAAGCTCATAATTCTGCTAAAGCAACAAAATCAATGCCTTTGCACAAAAAGACATACAAACCATCCTGTTATTCCCTTAGTTATTATTATTATTATTCATGATGCTGAATTAACACCACTGTCACAGTGGTTTACAACCCATGTGATCTATGATCTTTCCTTATTGAGAGAGTGGCTTTTTTTTTTCTTTCCAAAATAGTTATAAGCCTTAAAAAGCAAAAAACATCAGCCTTTATTTTGATTTCTGTACTTTCATTGGACTATCAATATTTTGACCAGTGTAAAAGTTAGCAGCTAACACTAGCAAGCTTACGTAACAAGCAGCATCCATAAACTGTACAGGTGCGGTTGAATGGTCAGTATCTTACACTAGGCTGTATTATTTGTCAGATAATTCTATTAAAATGCTCCAAAAGACACCAAAAGCACAAACACAGCAGCGACCACTTTAGTAAGTCCATTTAGAAGAATGAAAAAGAAAAGAAAAAAAAGCACTCTTCCTAGAGTTGCCATAAAAATTAAACCTATCCATAAAGGCTAACATTTTATGGATAGTTTGTACCATGTTACACACGTGTTTTAGAATCCTTGAACAGAGACAACTTAGATTGGACATTAGAGGAACTGCAGTTTTTGGAACTTGGTCACGGTTTCAATTCTCAGCTTAGAAAGCTTAAATGGATGCTAAACAAGTTTAATATCACACGTCCAGTTGCTAAAATGTAAATATCCATTAAGACAGCTTTAAGGATGTGCATGTATTTCCCCTTTCTCTCTTTCTATTTGACTTGAAGTAAAAAAAAAAAAAAAAGAAAGAAAGAAAAAGAAAAAAGGGGGCCGCACTATGAATGACGAACCCTGGGTTGGGAACCAGTTCACACTATCACAGTTTGATGTTTTCCATTGTAGTCAATATTAAGTTTGAACTGTGCTGAGTATTGCCCGCCTAGTGTCAGACAAACTTTCGTTTTAACCGTTTACCATAATTCACTTTCTGATAAACCGTCCAGCACAAACACGGTTCACTTACATAGACGGAGTCCCAGCGTCGTTGTGCAGCTCTGCTTTAAAGTGTCGCTGAAATACTTGGCATCATATATCCGCTCTGCTTCGCTGTGTGTGCAGGAAGTCGCGGTTGTTTTGGTAGCTTTCTTCACAGAGAGCGGGTGATAAAGTCAGCTCACGGCGTCGGTGTTGAAACGAGCCTGGCTAATGCAAATGCATGTTTCATGTGTTGTCTTAGGAACCAGCTTCATCAGCACGTCGGTGGATGAAACTCCACCCACGAGAGGAGGCCGGCCCACGCCGAGCAGCGGGCAAGCAGGGAGACAGCCTCAAAGAGCCTGTGTTGATGTCGGGAGGATACAGAGGAAAGGATGCATCCTCACATACAGTGGTGATTTTTGTTTTTTTTACGGGCTTTGTGACACACTGGATTTAAATGTATTGTTGGAGGGCAGCTATTGTACTTCAAGAGCCCAGCAAGCCTGGACTGAGTCTTCACAACAATCTGATTCTAAGGCTTTATAATGACTATAAAGGATACAGTGCTGTCACAGCGGTTCGTACTGATGAGAAGTATCTAGATACAGCACAGAGGTGGGAGTGTTTTGAACAATGCTGAGTACTGGCTCAGAGCATAAACTCCCACTCAGTCAGTGTGGGAAATGAATAGATTGGAGCAGACTGTGCACAAATAAACGAAAAGTGGACATGGGGGGGTCTGTATATGATGAAAGGCTAACCCTTTGCTGTCACCAGTAATCAGGGTAATTAGCAACAGGATTTGTGCATTAATTTGATAACACCAAAAAATTATTTATGGACATATGATCTCAAAATGAAATCCCTAAGGTAGTCCTGCATTAGTCCCTTTAGTCTGATTTACATTTTTACATAATGCCAGCTTGAAAACTCAAGACCAGGTGGCCACTACATCAAAGCAATGCTGTGAATACGTTACATTTACACTGTAAAAAGTTTAAATTCTAACAGCATATACATTTAGATAGAATATATCGTGACTTTGCCACAGCTGAGACATACTGTGATATTTATCTTTATAATTAAGTCAATTTTGTTACAACATCACGAGACAATAATCCTTCAACTTATGGTAAAGATGATCTTGAGCTTGTAGCAGGTGAACTAATAATATCTTTAAAAGGGGTGAGCCAAACTTCCACTTTGTGCTGTTTTACACTTCAAGTCACAGGGAGATATAGTGTGATGTTTACCTTTTTTTGCTCTAAAAATTAGTAAATTTTAAACTTAAATTCACTAAGTGCACAGATAATTGTCTTCATATAAATGTATTTAAATATCATTTATCATATATCATTTAAAATAAATGCCAAAGATAACACAGGCATAAAATAGGATTTTTCCCAAAAAAAAAGGTAATTCTGAAAGAGCTAAACCTGGCATATCTCATTATGGCGCACAGTCAAAGTCAAGTGGAGGAAAGAAGAAGAAGTGGCAAGCCTAAAAAACATCTACAGCAGAAGAAGAGCATCTAAAGGCCTGTGCTTAAAAAGAGAAATGCTCAAAGACCTGACACAGGACCCAGGAGATGCATCTGGACCTTCAGCTGATTCGTGTACGTTTCACTGAAGCCTCATCAGTAATGGTGTCAGTGGAAAGGTGGCTGTCAGGAAGCCAGTCCTAAGGAAGGAAAACAGAGGGAGAAAGACTGAGGTCTGTCACATTAAACAAGAACTGTACTGAAAATCAGTGGAAGATGTTTTTATGGAGTTTTTTGTTTTAATTGTTCTGGATATTAATGGACAAGGTCAGGATAAAGTCTTTACAGCCATCTGTAAAACACAGTGGCATCTGATTTCTAATAACTAGGTAGGAAAATGCATAGTGGAGCTCAGACCTCAACATTATTGAAGCAGTGTAGGATCATCTCAACAGAGACCATAACAAAAAGCAGCTTTGATTGTCCTTCGAGAAGCCTGGAGAACTATTCCTGAAGACTGCTTAAAGACATTACAAGAGAGCTTGCCTAAGAGAGTTCAGACTGTGATGAAGAATAAAGGCGATCGTACCAAATAGTGACTTTCAAGCTTGTTGGAAATTTTATCTGATGTAGTCTTCATGGCAAACTGTGTCTACGTTAAAGTTTAAAGGTCAGCTTGCTCGCAGGCGTGTTGCCCAAGAAGCTGACGAATATCTGCGTGTTCACAAGAGGTGTGTCGAGCTTCTTGAAAGAAACACTGGCACCGTCTTCTCCCTGTGAGAGATGCGTTTGGTTTACTGCCAGCTCAGAAGGAAAAAAAAAATGCATGCAGACTGTCAGCTGCGAGGCTGCTGTGGGTGTTGCAGGTTTGCTGCGAGGCTGCCATCTGCTGACAGTCATGCTGGTGAATCATGGAGACTCAGCTGTCCATTTCTGAGCCCACTCACTGGTGCTGTTGCAATCATCAGTCAGCACTCCAATCATTACACAGCATCGAATGCTACTTACATTTTCTCCTCTTGTTTACTTATCTAACATGAGTATTGGTTTCCTTTACTTCAATCAGGGTGTTGTTGTTTTTGCCATTTGTTTGTCTGTTTGTTTGTAAGCTGCATTCCACAACAATGAGCTTTCTGATTTGAGTAACAATTGGTGGAGAGGTTAAGAACCTGTTAAATGTTGTTGTCTGCACCTTGAGCAGTGTACGAAGCCGTCAGCGGGTCTAAGCTGCAGCTGTGTTTATGCCCACTTTTTAAGCCTTGGAAATCTAAAAAGTTTCACAGCTTTGAATCACAACCAATCAAAACCTGCATATATACATGAAAGAGCACGTGACATTACCGTCTAATCAGACAGGACAAGATGCTGTTCTGATGTGTTAAAGTGTTGCTAGAAATATTACAGTTACAGATGTCTCTAGGATTATCTGTAAAATCACTACAGTACACAACATTTGCAGTTTTTTCCACATCCTCACACGGGTTGTTTTCTCAGAGGCCCGCCAGCAGCAGTACATTCCAGCTATAAATGAAGCGATCAAACATCCTGCGATAATTCTGCTTCTGTGCTTCTATTTTTACCACCAGCAAGTTCCTCGTTCTCACTCTGAGCTTCTTCCTGCTGCTTTCCTACCGTTGGGTACTTCCATCTTCATCCGCGCTCTCACTCTCTCAAGGCTGGATTTTCAGTGTCACCTGTGCTCTATCCCCCTTTGAAGCGCCAGAGAAAATACCCTGATGGGTTTTTCTATCGAGAGGAATCGCTTCCACAGCTTTGACAAGCAGTGAGGTGCATTGGTAAGGAAGAAGATGCTGTGGGTGTGTGCTTCCGTCCATGCTGGTGTGTGTGTGTGTGTGTGCATGCTTGGAAGAATAAGATGCATTTTAAGATAAGGTTATGGTGGTTTGTAATGTGATACTTACAAACAACATTGACTCTAATGTGACTTCTCTGAGGATGAAAGATGCTGTTGTCTACATGACACTTTCCTCAAACTTCATGTGGTTTTCTGACAAATAAATCTGAATCTTAAATCATGGATTCAGAAGTTACTGAATTTTCTTTTTATTTACATTTTACCCGTTTTGCCAACAATGTGCCAAAGAACTTCAGACCTACTTGGAGTGGCATTTTAAACTTGTTTAAAATACCATAAATATAAAGATCACATTTAATTTTGGGGGTAACACAGAT
>VUQR01037198.1:20200-58973 GCA_015108515.1 Hemichromis elongatus
AAAAAGGGGGACCCCCCCCCCCCCCCCCCCCAAAAAAAAAAAAAAGTGTAGAAATGAACGTTCCTTACATTTCCAACATAGATCGACCTGTTGTCTGCGTCTATCCTCTCCTCGGGAGTCATGTTGTAGAAAGGACCTGTGGAGAAAACAGACTTTATGTGCTGCTTTTGCACATGTAACACAGGGAATGTGCAGTCAACACAAGGAGTCATGCTAAGTGAAACTATCTTTAATTACATTCACTAATATCATCTCTTTGACAATAACAAATTTCAGTCTGGCTCTTCTCTGACTGCATCTCAGAGCAGAAACCAAAGAGGAGGATTGGGGGAGGGAGACGCACAGAGGCAGAAAATAGCCACAGGCAGCGAGGAGGACACTTCTGGTTCTCTGGGGCTCACTGCTTCGTCTCATTGGGCAGTGATGAGGCACAACACTTGCAACCACTGTGAAGCGTCCCAGGTGTTGGCCAGATGGAGAAGAATGTGGTTATCTCACCTGCCTGGAGGCTGCAATGCTACACACACCTGGCTAAAAATACACTGTTGAGGCTTCCCGGATGCATTTAGCTATACAATGTGGTACAACAAAGCACCGCTCCACAGATGAGATGCAAGCTGTCTCACCAGACTGAGGGCTGTTGGTCAGGAACTGCATGTCAACTGCATCACACCTCTCCTCCTCCTTCAATCTTTCCGACTCTTCTTCCATCTCCAGCTCCTGCACCCTGGCCTTGATGGCCAGCAGCTCCTGGGACACACACAAAAAAAAACAATTTTAAGCAACTTCGGACAAAAGTAAGAACTCAGCAATGGTGGCAAATTAAAGAAAAACTTTTCAACAAATGCAAAAACATTTGAATCTCACGGCTAGTAGTACAATTAGTGTTCTCCAACAGCACAATTAAAACAAAATTAGGTAATTTATTTTATGTTCATTTGCAGTTTGAGGTTAGAAGCTTAGATTTTGTCAAAAGGTACACTAGCATCTTCTGGAGGCTAGAGGGCATTGCTTATTCCTGCTGGATTAACTTAGTTGGGAACCTTCCCATATCCACTGATCTGAAAGTAGGCTTTGTGTGTGACTTCTGATCCTGTGATACAAAGATACCGACTATTTTGTCCCTTCTATGTTCCCAATATCTAGTACATACTCACGCAAACATGAACTAATCTCCCTTAAAATAAAAACAAAAGTGTTCAAATCGAGCTGTCCTGATATTTCTGGACAGCAACAATCTAATCACGTCTTAAGTGCAGCACAAAACGTAGCTGTAACCGCACTTAACCCGGACACACAATGCGCCGAGTGGCCCAGCTTTTCACTCTGCATCTTATATTAGATGTGGCTCACTGGTGCTCTTATCACGTTTGTCGGGGATAGCCTACAATACGACACTGCGTTTGTGCTCGTTTTCCTAGCGTGACGAGCCTAGTTTATTGCACCGCGTCGACATATAGCACCCAAGCAAACACATAGCCCGTTTCAAACCTTCTTTTTGCCCACCGCCAGCACAACAATAGCCCATGCTCACCGGGTCCTCCGTGAATTGCTCTCCGATGGACTCGCCCTCGAGGTAGCCGTACTCCAGATGATTTTCCGCCATGCTTACTGCTCACACATAGCATCTGCAAAGCTGACTGCAGCTTGCTAAAAACCACAACGGAAAAAGATCCCTGACAGGGAGGAACCCGGTGGACGGTCCGCAAACAAACGCGACTGCACAATTGGAGGTAACCTAATAGATATCACCTGTGAGTGAGACGCATGGCGCGCGAGACTGATTGACAGACGAGCGCACGTGAGCGCGGTTATTCTTTTGTGTGGAGGCTCTTCCTCTCAGTGGCGTACCTACTGTACGTGGGGGCCATGGCTGCCCCCTACACTACACACATAAGCCTCACCACAGCTTACCCACATGAGTGAACTGGTGAAACTATTACTATAAAAATCCTTTAAAATGATATATCAGCATCTCATTCTTCATTGTAATTTTTTTTTGTTTTATAAATTTCATATCACTAGAAGTTTCTAATAATGAGCCCCTAGAATCCATTTTAGAATACCCTTTTTTTTCTCCAGAAATGAACATGTTTAGTGCCTGGTTTAGAAAAACAGGATGTCTATAATTTACTTTTCCCCGATAACAACTATATCTATAAACCACCCAGTCCTACTTTATTAAGACTTAAAATGCATGCATTGCTAGTACCGTGGCATGGTCCTTTTGAGCAACACTTGGGTGTCCCTATATCTGTCTTTTTAGTTAATTTTAGTTGCTGATCTGAAGTGAACCTCCCGACCTCTCTGTGTTGTTGGTAGCTTTTGGATTATTATTACTGCGATTATCTGCCAAAGCTTTCCATCCATCCTCCTAAGCTTATCCAATTCAGGGTTACTGGGGGGGCTGGAGTCTATCCCAGCTGCCATAGTGTGAGGTGCACCACGGACAGGTCACTAGTCTGTCACAGGGCTAACGCAGAAAGACAGACTTAGTCACACTCAGATTCAAACCTATGGATAATTTAGAATCACCAGTTAACCAGTTAACCACAGTCCAGTGAACTGCATGTCTTTGGACTGTGGGAGTACCCTGAGAGAATCGGGGAGCTCATGTAAACGCCACACAGAAAGCCACCCATCCACATGGTGGATTCAAACCCAGGACCTTTTTGCTAAGGCAACAATGCTAACCAACAAAACTTATCATTTTTAAGTTCTATTTATAATCTACCTGTGCTCAGAAGTCTGAATCCTCAGGTTCTTTTTTCAGTGAGTGAAATTCTAACAATCTTTTATTCATAGGTTTTCACTGATTAGCAGAACACACCAGGTTTGTCTGTGAATCACATCTCCTATCCAGTGTTGTTCCTTCCTTCGCGTCATTTTAAATCTCATCCTCACTCCCTATATGCTCCTGCATTGTATAGCTATACAAATAATGTGAATAGGAAAAGAAATAATAAAAAGAAAATGACTCAAAAGAATAGACTTTAGAAACTCTATAGTGCCTCTCTTGGCAAAGAAAATGTATCTGGCCCAACAATCCATTCATGTCTGCTTCCTAATACTACAGGACAGGAGAGGTTAAAAATAATAATAATGATGATGATAGTAATAATAAAATTATCCAGAACAGAGAGCTTCAAATGTGAACTGCATTTGGTGGAATAGTATCTTGACTGGGTACAATCAGCTTAGGTGACCCTAACCCTTACCAAGCTATTTAGTATTAGCTGTAAACATATGTCCAATTATATTTAGATGTGATGGCGACTGATAGACGCATCAAAACTGTACCTGCAAAACAATGGGTTATGTTACATCTTTTATTCAGGTAGGTTTTCTGTACACCGCTAAAGTGGATTTTAAATCAAGCAATCAAGATGTGATTGAAGTCCAGACTTTCTGATTTAATTCAAAGGTTTTCAAAAAAGTAAAGGAATTAAAGCCATTTTTATACATAATCCGCCATCCAAAAGTAATTATACAAACTGACCTAGTTTTAAATATAAGGATTGTTTTTAATACATGGATGAAAATCCTTTGCAAACAGTGTTTGCCTGAAGTCTAGAATTTATGGATTTCACCAAATGCTGTGTTTCCTCCCTTGAGATGATCTCTAAGGCCTTTACTGCAGATAACTCCAGTTGCTACTTGTTTGTGGGTTTTTCTGCATTCAGTTTTGTATTCAGTAATTAAAAAGCATGCTCTACTGGGTATATATCGGGTAACTCACTTGGTTATTGAAGAATATCTTATTTATTTATCTTGAGAAACTCTTGGGTTGCTTTTGCAGTATGCTTTTAGTCATTATCATTTACACTGTGCAGTGCTGTCCAATCAATTTTGCAGCACTGGACTGAATCTGAGCAGAGAGTATAGCCCTGTACACTTTACAATTAATCCTGCTACTTCTATCAGCAGTCACATCATCAGTAAAAATTCTTGCTACTAGTTCCACTGGCAGCCCCACATACTCATGCCATAACATTACCTTAACTATATTGGACAGGTAATGCAGTATTCATCAGATCATGAGCTGTTTCTCTCCGTCTCTATACTTTTCTGTTTTCATCATTTTTTTTACAAGTTTATCTTGGTTGCATCTGTACAGAAATGTCCAGGTGCTGTTAGGTGTTTTCTGGCCCTCTTGTTCTTGAGTGTAACCAGTGGTTTGCACCTTATTGTAATCCCTCTGTATTTCCATTCAAAGTGGCATCTTTTGGTTGTAGACCTTGACATCGATACGCCTACCTCCTTGAGAGTGTTCTTGACAGAATTTTGCGATCATTTGCTTTGGTTGTAATCTGTGGTCTCCTAGGCCTTTACATGTCGCTGCAATATTTTTGCAAAACCCCTTGAAAAATGTGCACTTGAACTATATCTTGACTGTGGTACTGTACAGAAGCAAAAATACAGGAAAAAAAAATGTGTATCTGTCCCAAAGCTTGTGGACCAAACTGTAGCTTCTATTGGTGTCACTAATAACAACAGTATCACATTGTCGTGCTGAAGTGTCTCAAAAGGAAACACTAGTGTATCAGGATGGAATCATGTACAACAAAAATCTGAAAATTAAGCAGCTAAAGGGAATTAAGTCAATAATAATTCTGTTATTTTATGTATTATTTTATTTCTCATGTGAAAAATTGCTTGTGTGTTGATATTATGTTCAGGAACCAGTTGGAAATACCCCAGAGATCTGACATAACATCATGTTAAACATATGAGAAGAAATAACAAAATTAGATTAAAAGGTGGGGAGAGGTTTTGCAGCTTTTAAAAACCATAGCCACATATTAAATATGTCATTTGAAAATTATGAAAATATAGAAAAAAAATACTGTAAAAAGGTACCTGTTGTTTGTTTATTCCATTATAAGACATTTACCTTTTCTCTTCCCTTTTCTCAGTTCTCCTCTTCTTTTAAATCACACCGCCAGACTGCATAACCTGCTCCAGCTGTTTAATTCAGTTCAACTTTATTTATGTTGCGCTAAATCACAAAAATAGTTGGCTCAAAGTGCTTTATATTGTATGATAAAGACTACAAAACTACATAGAAAACCCCAACAATGAGACCACCCCCTGTGAGCAAGCTTGTGGTGAAAGTGGAGAGGAAAAGCTCCCTTTTAACAGGAAGAAACCTCCAACAAAACCAGGCTCAGGTAGGGGTGGCCATATGCTGTGACCGGTTGGGGGGTGATGGGAGGAAGGAAAAACTCATGCATGCAGTGTCTTTAATGTCATTTCCAGAAAATTAACATGGCTCATGTAGGAGCCTTGGGAAGGTTTGGATAAATTTAAATAAAATTTAAAATAAAGTTCTGCAGTTTAGATGTAGGAGGGCAAGTCCAGGATCAGCATTGCATCCTACCAATTACATTGTTATGATCTCATAGCTTTGCAACTTAGGAGAAAACTGCTGATGCCCACCAAGGAGAAAAATCTAAAAAAGGATCAGTTAAGGTCAGGGTTATGGATGGGGGTTGGGATGTGATCATGAATGGGTTTAGGGGTATTGGGCTATAGTAAGGTGTTATCAGATTAGGGTTATATTTGGCATGTGGTGTTATGGTGTTTCCACTATATAAAACTATGACATCACTAAAATTTGATTGGTCAGTTGTGTTGTTGCACCTGGACCAACATTACATTTGTTGACAGACCTGTCCAAGGTGTGCCTCATTATAAAGAGGGAAGACATGATTATAAGATTTAGATTAAAGAAACACTAGCAGGTGGTCCAGATGAGTGTAAAAGTGTAATACAGTTTAATCAAACTATTACATTTACTTTAGTATAAAATCCAAAGCAACGAACAGCAAAAAAAAGCTGGCAGGGTGTAAAGCGACTGCTCAGTTTGAGCAGTCTGGAGACAGAGTTAGCGAGGCAAGACTGAGATGATTTGGACATGTGCAGATGAGACAATGGAAAGGAAGACCAGAAAAATGATGGTGACGATGGAGATGCCAGGCAAGAGGAAAAGAAGACCACAGAGGAGATTCATGGATGCAGTGAAAGAGGACTTGGAGAGTGTTGGTGTGACAGAGGGAAATACTACGGATAGCGTAGGTGTAAAGATGGAGATGGAGTGATGCAGCCAAAAGAAGAAAAAATAGTAGAGGAGGTGGCTTTAATGTGCCATTGTTGTAATATACTTAATTAATGTTCATGGTATGTCTAAATTTTTTGGTGACATGTTAACATTTGGTATAATGACTCTATAATAATTATTTATTAACAATGGATCATTTAAATTTTATGGGCATGTAATCTTAGAATATTCCCATATTTGAAAACGACAAGAGAGAACCGCAATGAATACTTCATTTCATGTTTTAATTACACAGTTACATTGTTCAACACAGACAATAACCTGAATTAGAATGTTTTACAGCTTCACACATCCAACAGAGCGAACAGTTAAAGAGCGGTATTAGCAACAGGGAGGAGAGCATGCAAGAAATAAATACAAATCAGAATTGAATTCTTCTGGCACAGTTTACTTCATCTAAAAATGGCAACAGGACCGTTTGAAGAGGGAAAATAAACAAAAGGGAAAAGATCTTCAAAGCGCCATCCTTTCCTACAGAAACATGTTTTTCTGTAATAATGTATTGCACATTACAGTATAGAATGCTTCCCTACACATAAAAAAAAACATAAACTTTTATTCAGTTTATGTAAAGATAAAAACAAGACCATCCTGAGCCATGGCTTTTGGGAAAACAAGTGCTGTATCCACTGTTTGCCACCTTAGCTTTCTACTGTAGCTATATATTGGAGCCTGTTTCACAGGAAGGACAAGTCAGCGTCACATCTGAGGAGCTTTGAAGCTTCTCTGGTTGGAGTTGGGAGCAACAAACGCCAACCTGCTAATATCTGTCTTCTCTAAACATGTGTTTTGCCCATATCATGTACATAGTTAAACAAATAAGACAAATGGCCGATGCAAAGTGTTTGGAGACCCTTGGGTGGTATTCACAACAGCAGAGCCCTTATGCGTTTGCCATATGTAATATCTTTACAGAGAAAAGTAAATGACACCACAGCACTAATGCACTAACTGCATTTGTTTCATTACCCCAGCTGATTTTCTGTATCCTACTGTCCACTGAACCCAGGAGGAGTGAAGGACAATTTTGCTCTTTCCTGTGCAGATTTGCACTGCGGTCTCATACCTCACGCAATCATTCACAGCCGACGTTCCCTACTGCTGGGACATAACACAAAAATTAGAACCAAAGTGAAATTTAACTGAGATGGTTGTAGCTTTTGGTTGTGTTTTGGTCATTAATAATGGTCTGCTGGGTTTGGCTTTGTTTCATTTATCTGAGGGCTTACTGACAGACATGGAGGCACACGCACACACACATACACACACACACACAGCGCGCTCGAAAGATGAACGGAACTGCCGCCACAATGTTGTGTGGATGTTGTAGAAAAATGTGTTACTGTACTGCAAAAAGCTGCTGCTACATACTGTGAATCAATGTGCCACTGTACACTGCCTGGGATGTTTCATTAAAGCTCTGAAGGTTTCAAGTAGTTTGTACAGAGACATAAAGAAAAAAAGACTTACGAAAACACACACACACAACCATATCCACACAAGCACACACACACACACCATGCATTCATTTTTATCTCTGCAAGGCTTTGTGACTGTAAGAACACGCAATCAGTAGGCTGTTTGAAAGGAGAGGCTTCTATTATTTTTACAGAAGCACTTTTCAGTATGTAGACAACAAGCGCTTTGATTGCTTGAATAATAATTCTACACTTCTGAAACTCAGCCGGTTCATTGAGGGCGGTCTTCACTCCTGGGCTCTGAGCGTGTGTATTTCAGACACTTTGGTTAACTGGTGTAGCTGAGCTCTAACCTTTATTACTTCTGGTCTGCTGATTCACACCATTTCAGAACCTACTATGGCAATACAGGAGTACTTTGGTCTGTGCTTTTATTGGTTTTGGACAACAAATGGCATGTCATGGTCAATTCTCTGATCGGTTTGGTAATACGGAGGTCTGACTGCATGTGTGTCTGTTACTAAATTCTAGCAGTATCAGTTTTGTTAGTGTGATGTGTTTTAAAAAAGAAAAACACTAGGGTCTGATAGGAATAAATAGATTTAAACATTATGAGTAAAGACAGTTCCCTACAACGTTATTCCCTTTCGTGACAACTTTTGAGCGTGCATGTGTGCGTGTCCATGTCTGCTCTCAACCCAGCTTTTCAAAGTCCAGGTCAACCTCTCCTGGTGGTTAGCTGTATGGTCACAGGAGGTAGCTAGTGTGAAGGGAGGATTGTGAGCAGTGGTTTGTGGTAGTAGTGGAGGAATTCGACATCAGGGTAAAAGGAACAAGTCACAGAAAAAGAAAATAGGCTGAGGTCAGCGCCTTAACATGGTAATTCTAACACACATACACAAATGCTACACACGAATGAAGGGGTACCTTGCAGCTTATGTCATTTGAAATATGGTCTCAGATAGTCAAAAAAAAAAAAATCAATCCAAGAAAAAGTAAAAAGCAACAAAGAGTTTTTGTTTTCCAATGCCCCAACTGCAAAAAAAAAAGTTACCCCTTTTTTCCCCTTTTGGTCCAAGCAAAGGAGGCCAAACATGTAAGCTACACAATAATCAATACAAAATACGCACACACATTTTGTCAAGGCTTTGTGACTGTTTAGTATTCTTGTGTTAATCTTATTGCTGGGATGTGTGGGAAAGCTTCAAAAAGAAAAAATAGAGCAAACGAAGTCGTGCTACTCTCTTGGCCTAAAACTAAAGACCTGCTCCCCCCCAACCCCCCACCCCCACCAAGTCAGCAGCTTATACTCAAACTGTATCTTTACAAATGAACAATGAGCAGCGAGGAGTTAAGAGCAACATTTTAAAGATTGGGTATCAAATTAGATTTGTCATGTACTGTAGCTTAACACTGGCATATCGCTTAATCCTGCACCATGGGAGAAACAAACACTCTTAACCACATGCACGCAGATTGATGAGGACCAAGAGAGAGAGGATCACTACAGGGGCGCTGGAGCTAAACGGCTGGTAAGAAACGGAGCGCTTGACGTGATGTGTCAAGTTTGACATTTCCAAAAATTGGTGTGAATAAGGAAAAAAAAAAATCTAATTGAGTTACCACTGAGCCTTTCTATTAATACACACTGTTGAGTCACCTCCTGCAGGATGCAGAGCTATTTTACTACTGTTGCCAACAGCTTCCTCCACTCAGGGTCACATGACACTTTGATTTAAGTGAAAATTGAAAAAGTGTTTAACTTGCATCAGAGAAAAAAAAATTAATCGATCAATTTTAGAAACAAATGTACTGTGAAAAAAATCTGGACATTAAACTTTAAAGGTTTCTGTTATTTGGCAAACACATTTTTTGGACCTCTTTAAATACTATGTACATTCACATTAAGTTACTGATGTTACTTTAAATATATTTATATGTATCTATATTATATGACACCCTATGGGCAGTTGCTGAGGTTCCATTCAGTAGCTGAATTCTCTTCATATTGCACCTCCGTCCTCTCACTGTCTTACAATGTGAGCAATACAAAATATTCTACAAGAGGGGTTTCCATCTCATTGATATAGATTCAACAAATCAAACAATAAGTACAATGCAGGGCTTCCTCTCATAAACATAAGCGTCCTTGCTCTGTCTTCACTGCTCAACCCGAACTCAAAGGAGGAAAGTGAAAGGTAGCAAAACTAAAACAAAAAGTCCTTCTTTCTGGATATACACAAGGGCAGCACGTGTGGACATCAGCAACAAGAGACATTATTGAAAAATGAAAAGAGGAACGATATCTACAAGCGGGTTCAGCCCTACCCGTGGGACTTGCTTTGTGGCTCTCTGTCCAAAGCCAGCGGAGGGGTAGGGCACATGTGAGTCAAGTAGTCGGGGAAGAGCGTAAAAGGGAGGAGAGGGGTGAGGGGAGGTAGAAAGAGAGAGGAGGACAAAGTCTACACCGCCCTTTTTTAGGCTCTTGTGTTTATCATGCTTTGGAAAAGGAGGGAGTGAAAGGTTATTCCTTTAAAGATCTCCTCATTGTGGAGCGTAAATAAAAAACAAAACAACAAAAACTTACAAACGATCCTTCCATGTGTCTCCATAGTTTGTAATGCCATCTTGGACAATGTTTTTAAGCTTGTGTTGAGGTTTTTTTTTTTTTCTTTTTTGGCAGCTCCTTTGCCATGTACACATCATCATCTCCTTTGAGGCTGTGTAGCTTTTTTCGTTCCTCTTTGTCCTCTCTACTATTTAAACAAAAACACACTGTTTCAGGGTTTCCATCTACTTCATTGAGTCTTTCTTGTAGGTAAGTTCAGAGTATTGTCCATATTCACTAGTCTGGGCCGTCTCTGAGGAATCGCTGTACTTTTATCCAGACTGCTGCAGGAGGCAGCTGCACATCAAAGCAGGTCACAGTTTGCTGTCTCTGGGTCCCGTTTTGCAGCTCCTCTGCAGCCCGGTCGTCTCAGGGCTGGCTTATCTGCTGAGGAGGTGATGTTGCTTTGTGTTTGGTTACAAGATGAGTGCTTCTCTTTATCGCTTACTTACTCACTTTGGCAGTGTAATACAAAGGTTTGGATCATGTTATTTTTCATCTTTGAAATCATTTGGGTTCATAATGGTGCAGAGAGGTGAGTCCGGTGTAGATTTTCTTGGCTCGCTAGCAAGGTAGTTAGCAGTTCAAAATTAAGTTATTTTTTTTTTCATATCATTACTGTTATCGTAATCAGCGTTGGCATCATCGCTATTATTCTTTATTTAGAATATTTGGACTTCTCTTTGTTTTCCCTTAAAGCCAGAAAGAAACATTTAATAAATACTAAGCTGTGTTTCTGAGGAATTAGTCACATCCCAACTTTTACCCCTTCCCTCAAAAATAACAAAAACGGTATTATGCTCCTTGTCTTTCTCCAATAAGATACTAGAAAAAGTCCCACATCTGGGAACTGTTTGTACTGTTAGTGCACATCTCAGGGCTCATCTCATTGGTGCTAAATTAAAGGGAAATCCTATCCAGGTGCTAATCAGCCTAGTCATCCCCCATCGATGCTGCCTCCTCACAGCCCTTTAGTGGACATTATTTACCATGCTTATGTTACTGAGGGCAAATCTTCAAGTCAAAGCTCATGTTCTCAGCAAACACATCTGATATGTTTCTTCAACAGAGAAAGGAGACACTGCACTCGTCATGCTTTACACTACATTGAACCCCAGACCACAATCTTTGTATCTGTGGTTGTGAAAGAGAAAATATTCTGGAGGAAGGTGAGGAAATAAGTCCATCATCAGGTTAAAGAGAAGATGTTAAAGATCAGGATATGAGGGAGATAAGAGCTGAAGGAAGGGACGGGAGCAGTTTGTGATGAAGATTCCTCAGTTTGGTTTTGTGTGGAGTGTGAGCACTGTCACTTCGGTATACAGGGAAGGGACGAACGTCAGACGTCAGCGAGAGGTGGCATCCAGTAGTGCAGGGGTGGCTGGAGTTGTGGAGCGAGAGGCACTGCTGGAACTGCTCTCTTTGGGGCTGGCAGAAACACTTCCGCTGCCGGCCCCTCCCGCAATACTGCTCTGGGCTGCGAGTGACAGGGGTCCTGGAGGAGTGCCCTCGGAGTGAGTTGGGGGCGCGCTGGAGGAGGTGGAGGAGCTGGAGGAGGGGGTTCCTAGAGGAACACTGCTGCCCCCTGGCAGCCCCTGAAGGCCTTGACCACAGACGTGGTGATGCTTCTCCCAGTCTTTGTGTTGGCAGAAGGAGCCACAGTAGCGAGCTGTGTTGCAGCCACTGCATGTCTCGCTGGCTTTCCTCCCACAATTCCAGCAGCTCTGTTGAGACAGTAGGGAGAGAGTGGGTCGATAAAAATAAGTCTATTTTGTACCCAACCAAGCAGAGTTTACACTTCCTAACACTGCAATAGGATTCTAGATTTGCCAACAGCAAATATTTTTTTCTCCTCTGCATTACTATAATATAAAGGTTATTTTTCCGAAAATATTACAGTATCGTAACGATGTAACACAGTGTGCCGTTTGGGTGTTATAAAAATAAAACAACTAGATTACGCCACAAGACTGCACAGTAGGTATATTCCTCAAAGGCATCAGCTTTTACAAAAATAATGCATTACAGTTCAGAATGTATTGTATTTTGAAAACAATTTCTCACATTGTACATGATGAAACCTAAACTAAGTGGCATTTATAAGCCAATTTGTGTGTGTCATCCACAATTTGTCTGTTACTCTTTGCATGCGGATTCGATGTTATGGATTTAATTCTTGGTCCAAGGCCACTGGTTTGTGTTACCAGCAGGTGGTGGTCAACTGCTCAGTAATGGCCTCAGCCTGGCACTCTGCTCCAACCATCTGGGTCTGTCTGCTTTTATTTACACAGACAACTGGACTGCTTCTGCAGTAATGATGACAACATGCTGCTGCACAAAACCAAGAGAGGCCAGCTGCATGGATTACACAATCCAAGGTAGGGGAATGGAGCAAAGGTTAATGGATCAAGAAAGCCTTGAGACAAAGATGAGTGACTAAGAAATTTAAAGATCCAATGAGAGGAGGATGAGGCAATATGTCGGTAGGGGGTCTGTGATACTCACTTCACTGGAGTCTTCCTGCTGGTTAATGACTGTTAGCGCATCCTCAGAGGCTTGCCTCTTGGCTTCAGCCAGTGCCCTCTCCATTTTAGAGCGCTCGGCAGAAATCATCTCATGAGCCTTCCTCTCAGCATCTGACACTGCTTTCTGCAGTTCCGACATCGCCTGTCGCTTCACCTCATTCACTGCCTCCTCTGAGAGAAACCGAGAGAGACAGACAGAGAGAGAGGGAGAGAGAGGTGTTAGTGCTTATGGCCATCGTCCCCTCCAGCCTGCTCTGTCTGTCATCCTTTATTAAGGCTCTTTAAGGTGCCGTCTTGTTGTAACGTGGCAAACAGATGTACATCATCCAAGATTTAAAACTTTATGCCAGGAAAAGTGCGAAAAAAAGAAAAGAAACCAGACTTCAATAATTTATTCAAACACGTCTGGTCACAATCATTTTCAGAGCTGACAACAGCAGATGTCACCAGCTCAGTTGTTCATCAAGCACCCCGAATGAATTGTCATCCTATCCCGAGAACAGTTTTACCAGAAACTGACAAGAGTTTACAGTAAAGGGCAAATAATTTTCTCCAGCAGCCGGCACACATATCTCCACCGGATGACTTCCTACAATGTAGGCTTCATCACATGGTCTTTTGTTTTTCCAGCAGGAGTCCACCATATGAATAAGGAGGCTTTGTTTTTATAACAGGCAGGTGGGTAGACTCCTTTCCAGATGGCAGTCTAAAATAGAAACTTCCTGTAGTTCCTTCTCAGTAAGAAGCAGAAGTGATTACGTTTTGTGGTCTTTCATTACTGGCCTCACAGCGCACAACATGTTTTCCCATAGGACTTCATTCGCCTTGCAAATAGTTTGCCAAAAACACATTGTTTAGCATTCAAATGCTAAAGTGGTATGTTGTGATGACAAGATGTGAAATCCTCTAACAAATTTTCTACCAGCAAAGACAGCAACATTTTCATACATTGAATAATATTTCTCCAAATAACCCACATGAGCCAATTATAGCAACGCGCACACACGCATAAAGACACAAATGACACCCTAAAGCGGATTGCTAGGTGGGTTAGACGACGCAGTTCACTCCCCTGCTTTCCATTTCCTCCAGTCAGTGTTTGTTTGAAGGGGAACTCGTAAATAACTGTCACTTTTCCTCGCCGCTCCACTCCAGTTGTTTCAAGCTACTGTGCAAAAAGATAGGCAGTGAGGGGAGCCTTATCCAGACATTGCTGCTGTGTATATGCACATTGCAGTGTGTGCATGGAGCTCTACGTGAGCTTGTGTGAATTCAATGCTCTTGTGCTAAAAAAAAGTTTGCTTTCTGTCAACGCTGTAAACATATAGTTACACTTAAGGCACACATCTGTGTTGTCCCACATCCCGTCGTTCCTTCACTACCTTCATTTTATTCCTACTCCCCCCTCCTTAACCCCTCCTTCTCCTCCTCTTCTTTCTTCTCTACCTTGCAAACACTATCTGCATTATTCCAAGCTTCTCAATTATCTGGCCTAATGCATGCACCACTAAGATTAGTTTGCAAATTTAATTAATTCTTATCAAGGAGACTGCATAGCAGATGCTGGGGCAATTAGCACTTAATGGAAAACACGGGGGCAGCAATATTAACGTTTTAATTCTGCAGGGATTTGGCAAGTCCCTGAGATGTGTTATTTCTGTCTGCTTTTTCACACCTCAGATCTTATTTTTCAAAAGCAATGCAGTCTCTCAATGTGAACCAGACCAGAGAACACGTGTTTGGTTTTAATTAAAAAAAGCAAGAGGTGCCGCAGCTACATCAGCGCAGACTACCTGGCTGCTGAGATAGAGGTGACACATATGCACATACACGCACACAAACATTGGAGGTGAGATGCTGGAGTGAGATATGTTACTCACCCTGCTTGTTTTGGAGATGCTTTAATGCTGGGGAGAGCGGGATGCTTGTAGTACCTGTATGAAAAACAACTGCAATTAAAAGAGCCTTTTGCTGCCGGTGAAAATGCAGCACAGTATTTTGCAGACAGCAGCAGCATCTATTCCTCTGCAGGGTATTGGAGTATGAGTGCAGCATAATGGTGCTGGGACTGAGGAGGAACAAGTGCTGAACCAGACCACTCCCCGGGAGGGCTCTATCTAACATGCAGGTTCCATGCGGTGCATCACTCCCACCTGCTTCTCTTTGGCAAAATTAGCAAAAAATAAACCTTTTTTGGGATTTGTTTCTTTATGTATGTCAGCAGTTTGTTTCTTATTCCCTTCATTTAAAGGCCTGGGTATGAAATGTGAGTGGAAAAAGTGGGATAAAAAATCAAGTGCTCAGGGTGATGGAGACCAGTTAAAACTCCACCTTGTGCTGTGCTGTGCTGCGCTGTGCTGCCGCGGCCTACCGTAGGCCCACTGACTGCATTTTCACTGCAGCTTTAACTGCAGTGGCCTTTCATGGTGGTGACAGATGGAGGGCATTTATCCTAATGACACAGAGGACGTCCAATCCTCTGGCCTGATGGACCTACAGCTGTAAGGCCTCTGCTCTTTCTGTCTGCAGCCGGGCTGAGGGCCATGAAGAATGACGACAGTGTTTGTGTGCGTGTAAGTGTGTTTTGTTAGTCTGTGTGAGGTCATTCACGGAGACAATAGAAAGAAGAAGAAAGAAGATGTCCGACTCTTACCAGCTTTCCTCCAGATTTCTTCCGGGAGGTATCCTGAGGGAGGCCTGTGTAAGAAGTCTCGATGGATCTCTGAAACACACACGCAGGCTCACACTCAGTGTTGATTGCACGCACACGGTGACAAACTGTTGATCTGCTTGAACACACATCCATCCATGACTGCCCTACAGTTTCCAGTCCTATTTTTGGAATTGATAAAAAGGTATGTATGTGGCAACATTATTGCAGTAAACAGGCTGCCATAGACTTTCTCCAACTATTTGTGGGAAGGAAGAGAAATGTGGGAGCTAGACGTGAATACAAATCTTAATTATGAATGAGCATGCTGTCGACATAAGGGTGCAATCAGCTGGTTAAAGATCCAGGATGTTGCAAGGAGATTTTCTGTATGCCTCACAGTGTGAGCTAAAATTTGTAAATCTGCTGTAAATATCATCATCTGACTGACTCTCTGTGTCTAAATTGATATATTATGGCGTTTCCAGCATTTTAAGTAAGCCCTACCTTGCTGTGAGTGTTTTGCTTTGCCAAACATACCCTGCGTGTGTTTGTCTACCTGTCTGTCTGCCTGTCTGCCTTTCAGCAGCCGAGGAAGTTCCTACGGGCAGTGACTCGCTGCTGCTAGCTGTGTTGGAGGAGGAGTTGTGGTGAGGAGGAGGAAGAGGAGGAGGAGGAAGGCAGTGCTGTCCGTTGCTCCCACCTTTTTTCATCTCCTCCACGTCACTGTAGCGCCGGATCCAGTGATTCATCTCCTCTCGGTCGGCCTCCTGGCAGCGGCGCAGCACTGTCAAAGAGCGCCTTGTCTTCTCTACCATGTCCATGATGCAGTTGAGGAGCTGCAAAGGCAAATGATATTTACTTAAAGTGATTAATGAACAAGAGGAGAAGTTTACTAGTCCCCCCACCCCAGAAAAAAAAAAGTTAACTAATAGGAGGGAAGTTAAACTTTCAAATGAGAGGTTTTGAAATGGACCAGATTTTTTGATTGTTTTTCCTAATAGCTCATGAGAACAAAACCTCTCCAAAACTTAAGAGCCACTTTTCGAGCCACTTTTCTTGTCCCGAAACCAGACGTGAGCTTACGAGCAGTGCGTGTGGTGCCTCAACCTATTTCTTCATGAATTCTGTGCTTGTTGGTGAATGTCTGACAGCATTACGATGATGCAACGATGATAATTTAACAGCTGGGCTGCTGATGACAGCATTGAACCGATTCCTTCTACCCGTCTGCTCTGCTCCTTGCCAGCTCAACAGATTTCCTTCCCCCTTCACCTCCCCCTTTATTGTAACCAGTGTAACTGTTTTCCAAAGTGCCCTGTCTTTCCAGACATAGAAAGGTCTGCTAAATGGGTTTAGCATGGTTGACATTCAATCTATATCATTATTCCCATTTGTCTTTCCCTCTCTCTGTCTCTGACTTCTTTCCCCTGCCTCTCTACCACCTCCCTCCCATCTGAGTTAGCTATATTTATTTCAGTGAAGTGTTTCTAATTTGGCAGGGGTCCAGGCCCGGACTGCAGCTCTTGTCTCAGCTGCTCACCCCAGCTGGAGCTTCTCTCTGCTGGGTCCTGAGCTCCATCTGGGGCCCTGTTTCTCTCTCTCTCCCTCTGTGTTTCTCACTCTTGCATTGTGTGTACATGTTTTTATCCTACATGGCTTCTCATAGAGTTGAGTGCTAGGAATCCAGATAGGTGTGTGTCTGTTGTTAATTCACTGCACTGACGCAGACCTCGTAAGGTCAGCTGTCTGTCAACGGCTCCTGTCCCTGTTATCTGTTATCTGTTATCCGTCTTTAGCACTAAAACTACTACCCCCTCCCCACTGTTTAATTTGAATGAAGTAAAGAGGTGGTTGTCATCAAACACAGCTGCCATGCAAATTCGTACATTATCAAGGTGCTTCCATTCCTCTGCCCACTCTCGATCTGTAAGACGGTGGTCGATCACCTCCTCTTGGCGAGCTCCGTGGACTGCTATAACAAAGGAAACCACAAACACACAGAAGTTTGTGTCACATTATTGTCATGTAGACATCACACATCATCAACTGATTTTTGTTTTAATAACTGTGTCGACATAATGAAATAAACTCCCCATCTTACAGTTACTAAGTACAGTATGACAGTGGTTGTAAGCTTGTTTTCTGTACAGCTCCTGGTGTATGCATTTTATTGTAAGTCATAAAGTGTAATAAAGCTTCTAAATTAGAAGTATGACTGAAACAGCCTCATTAAATCCACTATACATTGTCTATACATTTTTTATAATAAAGACACACACACATCTAATCAGTGAGATTATTTGTATAAGAACCAGAAGGAAGGCATGTATGGTTGCTGCAGTTGACCACATGGGCATGTATGGCTGTGATCTTTATATAGACACAGTGCCACAAGGATTATCACACTGGACTAACAGGTGGCCTTTGTTCTCTACATACACCCCATTTATATACACTGAAGCTCACTCGATCTTGACCGTGAAACTGTGTGTAGTGTCACTGTGGTACTACTGACTTATCTAACCAAATGAATGCTTTGCAGCTGTTCTACCTGTCTGCCGGTGCCTGTCTCGGGCTTCACGGTGTTCGTTATGCCTGTAAGCATCTCTGTATTGGTGTGCCAGAGCCATGTCTTCTAAACGATAGTGCTGGGGTCCCACTTGGGGGTTTGGCGGGTGGGAGATGCCATTGGGAGGGTGTGTGGGGAGTCCATTGGGAGGAGGGTGAGCAGGAAGACCTGTGCTGGGGCTGAAGCGTTGGCTGGGGCTAATGGTGCAGGGCCTCTTAGCCAGGTGCTCCGGGTGCAACCCATCTCTCTCAGAGCTGTCTTTGGTCCTGTGGAAGAGGACAGGGTGGTGGATTAATTCAGTGTTTCTGAGCCCAGATGGCTTGGAAAGGGTGATTTAGCTGCATAGACACAAATTATTTTGTCTTTTTCTTTTTTTGGATGCCATTTCTCATGAGTGCTAAAGTAATTGCAAATGTATCCTATGTGAAAGTTAAGTTGAGAGAGCAAACCTTCAATACTTTATTCGAATGTTATCTCAAGTGTCATAACACTTAAAAAATACACAAAGCTCATTACCCCCTCATCTCATATATATATATGAATACATATATATCATCTCACTTTGGCATGTCTGCAAGAAAAGAACCAGCCTTTATACAGACTACTTCATGTTTCTCTTGTTATTCCATCCTAGGCCTTGCCAGACCACAGTGACTAATATGGAAACTGTGGGATGGCTTTGCAAACATCGCTATCCAATGCCAATGTATTATGTCAGAGTTCAGGAGGGCACAATAAAGTTAAAGCCAGAATCTCCCTTAAGGAGAAAAGACCAGCTCTAAATGTTTAGATGTGATTCATTTTATGATACCTATCTGTTGTCTATCTTCTAATGTATCTTTGTATTTGATGTACTATTAAATATCAAATGGTGACAGCAGAGGCTGATGAATGATTATTAAATGAAGACTCCAGTATTGCAAATTAAACCTGTTTGAGGGGGCTTCAGGAAGGAAGATAAATCTGTCTTTTTTCTAAAATTGAATAACTCCCATATGGTGTATGCCAGCACACATACATCCTCACACACACATCTTGCGTATCCCTGCTGAGAGGTGCTTGTTGTTCAACTGCAGTAAGTCAGCACCTCTCCAAAGCTTTTGCACAGCTGTACGCCATATGTACCAAACAAAACCAAGTCCAAGCATACACCCTGCATCTCAAGCTCTTAATCTGAATATCCCTCAGCCTACTCTTAGATTGCAAGTATTTCTCCCACCCTGCTCTTGGGCTTAAGGGGCAATATGGGCTGAATGCTGTGTGTTTGGCAGATGTTTAGCGACACTCATTTGTGTCTGTGTACTTTAAGTGTGTGTGTGTGCGAGAGGTTGTGTTTTCAAGCCATCTGGACAGTTTAAATGGGAGTGTTGATATTAATCTGTTTAGCTGGATGGCAATAGCCAGGCATTCAGATGGAAATCACTCTTTATTATCCTGGGATCAAAGGCGAATAAATGCAACACTGATGATGATGGTGTGTGTTTATGGGCGTGCGTACTCGTTCTCAGTTATCCGTGTCTATATTATTGTGCATGTCAGCTATAATCGTACACATCCCTGGTTGTACTATCTAACAAATCAGAGGTACAGCTGGCATGACGTAGGCCTTGGCCCAGCTGTACACCCCCACCTCCCGTCCTCTGAGTCCTGCCTGCTGCGTATAAGCCAGAGGTTGTGAAGAGGATGTGTGGGGATTACAGTGGGATTGCATGTCCAGCTCCAACCTCTAGTCCCATTCAAAACCATAGCCACCACCCGTCTCCCCACACCCTGCCTAGGATGTGCTCAGCATTGTGGCCAGCACATCACCATCTGGACACATCTCTGACATATGGACAGCGGCTGGGAGCCCGCAGGTCAGGCGATATAAGAAGGGGAGAGAGGGAGCGGGGTGAAGAAGTCATCAGAAATGAAGGGCAGTGCCCATAAGAGGAGAAGGAAGAAATGAAAAAGGGAAACGTCAGTTAATTCTCTCGTGTGTTATCCTCTTAGCTGAGAGAATAAATCAGAGCGCCGGGGAGAAATGTGGGACAATAGCTCTGTTAGACCTCCTGTCTGTCTTTGGATAATGTTCAGGACATGTACTGTACTTCGCTCCCTGCGCTCTTCTTTGGATCTCGTTTTCTTTCGCCTCTCAGTCTCTCTTTTTTCTTTTCCTATGCTGCATTTATCTCTCTCCTCCCTCCCAGACAGCTGGCAGAGGCAGTCTGGCATCAGGGCTGTCCAGACTTCCGCCTCCCGCACAGAGGATTTATAGCCTCCCCTTGTCGCTTGGCATTCTGAAATACCCCAAAATAATTCATTTACAACAGTCTGTGTAAGACTCTGCCAATGCATGTTCACTTCTGAAGTCTGTGCTTTCTTGTTTTTAAACAGAGAGATGTTACCTGTCAGGGGTCCTTCTCTTGCCATGCTCATTCATCTCCAGCATTATCTCGGAGGAGTCGAGTGGTGAGCTGGCGTTTGCATCCAGGAGTAGCTGCTCGTGTTGGGCCAGATACTGAGCTGGGGTCTGCTTGGCCAACCTGGCACAGTGAAGCAGTTCTCTCTGCAGCAAGGGCAGGTTTGCCTTCAGTGGTAAAAAGAGAAAAGAGAGTATGTAAGTTGTTATAGGAAGGACATGCTGTAGATTTACTGAACCTGTACGAACATAGATTGTTGAGTGGACAGGAAAAGAGCTAGAAACTCACGGTGGAATCACAGATAGATGGGGTGAGAGTGAAATAATGCCAGATTAGGGTGAGGAAAAAAAAAGTGATAGATGAAGAGACAGGATGAGATAAGACAGGTCCCTTGACACATTCCTCTACCATGTGTCTCCCTCTTTCTCTAGGGTGTGCTGTTGTGTGTCTTTTATCTGTGTGTGTGTACGTGTGAATGTGTGTGTAACAGTGCTGTCAAATAGCTCTCTCAGACCTGTCTGGTTGATATAACACAGCTATTGCTGCGATGTCCCAGATGTGGAGGATCATCGCACGCCAGGAGGTCTGACACCCACACAGAAACTCATACACACCCTTTTTGCTAGACATTACCACGCACCTCTTACCACTGTTTATATACAGTATGATGGCTACTGCATGTACACACTACACACATATAGATTCCCTTTTTCCGCTACTCTTTAACTCCTTTAACTGAAAGGCTTGAAAGGCTGTCCTGAGCGCTGACCCTGAGAGAAATAAAATTTGTGTGTTTTACCAGACGACATCAGGCTTGACTTGTTGAAATCTGCAGACATTTACCTTTAAGAAAGGAATGACGAACGGCCTCAGAGGGAAGTTGGTGGCCTCGTGAAGTTTAGAGTGAAATTCTTCAATGGTGAGAGTCGAATTCTAGCCGAGACAACAAGAAGTTTGTAAAAAAGGCAGAACATGAGAAAAAAAGTGCTTTTAACACTTTATAGATAGCTTACACATGAGAGCTTAATCTAGTTTCAGATATTTATACAAATTGTTGTTATTGAAAAGATTCATCAGACAAATTCTACATGAGCATAATCACAACTTACCACCAGTCCCAGCACGAGGCTGCGCACTCTCTCTCCAATCTCAGGCGATATGTCATTGCCAAACTGCTGCAGCGTGGTCAGGAAGCGCTTCAGCTTGCAGAGCTGGCGGGCGCCGCAGGCTGGCGGGAGCTGCTGGTTGGACAACGAAGCTGTCGAGGACATGGCCGGCCCGTTGCTGAAGCCGTTAGGAGTGGACGGAGCACCGTTTAGCGATGTAGGAGAGTGGCTGCTCCCATTCAGCACTGCAGATAAACAGACAGGAGGAGGAGGCGGCGTGAACTGGGTCAGTAGTTTCGGAGGGGCCTGAGGGGCATCTGACAGATCTAGGGGCATGACAAGGGCAGAAGCTTTTAAATCCTGCTGACAGAAGAGTGTTTGGCTGAGATGAATTAAATAAAGCACACAACAGATTTAAAGTCGATACCACGCCTCCAGTAAATGACAACTGTAGTGATGCAATTTTGAGCTAGCTGCCGTGTGTGTGTGTGTGTGTGTTTGCAGTAACTTCAGCTGTTTCACAAGTGGTACCATTTGACTCCCACCCCGACCCATCCATCTGCCTCTGTATCAGTCTATTCTGCCCTGCTTCTCACTCACTCACTCACTAGGACACAACTATATGAGGAACTTGTTAAAGAGATGCCAAAAATAGTCCTATGGCCTGTGTTACTTTTATTCCAGTAGCAGGTGTGTAGCTAAATCTGGGCCCGCACATGTCCACCAGCTGAAAGTACATTTGCAGGTTTGAGGTTCAGAATAGACACAGCACTCATACACATTTATACACACTCGCGTATTTTTCTTAATGCAGGCACAAACAAACAGAGAAAAACAAAAACACGTATGACCTCTCCCCTGAAATGCTCTTCCTCGGTTAGTCCCGTGTCTCACCGAATCTAAATAAACATATCTACGTCTGTGTATGAACGCTGTGTGTTTGCTGGAACACCTAATGATGACGCACAATGACATTTTTTCCTAAAGCCGTATATAGCTTAAATTTAATGATAACAGCATATGACAGCACTTACAGTGAGCACAGCATCCAACCAGCCACGTAATCTTTTCAGTGTGTATTTTTAGGGCTCTGTAGTGAGCTACTGTCGACTATAATACTTTTCCATCATATTTTGATAAAGCGAAGACTATAGGCACTTCAAATGTCCACTGGTGTAGTTGCTTTGGTTTCCTTCAGGCATGCTTGTTGCTCTAATCCACGGAACGCGGGCCTGAACACATATGGACTAACCCATGTGATTCTAATAGGCTGCACTTGTGTTCTGGTTTTAGAGAGCAAGGGAGAGGTGCAAGGAGAGATCTACACTCCTGACCACCCGCCACAACAGGTGAAACAACATAGTCTGTCATTGCTATATAGGGAAGAAAGCACTCTACACACTGAAACGCCATTCTGGCCAATGTACCCTGTACCGACTGCAGCCTGACCAGCTGGTACAATGCCATACATTTACATACGCACTCCAAGACACTTGTACCACCAGCAAGGGCGTTATGCACTCCAAAAGAGACAAGCACACATGGATGCCTGCAGGGAAACACACCTGACACACAAGTGACTTCAACACTTGTTCATCAGAGCAGGGAAGAAACACATATTTGGAATTTCTCTTCCTTTACACGCGCGTATAGAGTGACGCATGACAAAAGCAGAACAAATGGCTGCGAAGTTCATCGCAGGCGGCTGCTAAGGTATTGCAAAAATGTATGCATTTGTGAAGAGTCTTAACGGTAGGTCTTAACGTAATGCATTTTCCTTACTGGTATACCCCTACTTTTATTTTCAGAACAAATTTAGGGGAAAGAAGAAAGAGTTTTTAAGTCCCGGCAAAGACACAATAGGGCCAAAGTCACAACAAATCATAGACATTGTAATCAAAATTTGATATCTACTTAACAGCTAAACCACAAACTGGTCCACTTTGATGTAAAGTAGCTTTTACCCCAATACCAACTACCTAATCTATGCTGTAAATAAACTTTTACAATGCCTTGGACACCAGCTCACACAGCTTTATCCACATCCTGTTTACTATGACAGAAAGGTTCAGAGCGATTCCATTCAAGAGTCACCAAAGCAGCACACCAGTCAATGTTTTTCTTACAAATGTCTCACAGCATGTAAGCAGTCAGTGGGTTATGAACAATTTATTCCAAAATGTTTGGACTCTAGCTGACGCTAATAGTAAATGGATCACAAACTAAAGTTGTTAAAGTATGAAATAGAGGCGTTGTTTTTCCTACTTAGAAACAGGATGGAATAGATAGAAAGGATCCTTACTTGATTTACTGGTGGTAGGGGTGAACGAAGCATTGCGATTGGTTGATTGGCTGACAGCCGGGGGTGGAGGAGGCATGGTGGGTGGGGTGGACCTGGGCTGGGTTTTCACATCCGCAGGTGAATCTGGCATTGTTCCAACCTTCTGCACTCTGCTACCTACAATATGAAAGGAGAAGACAGACACAGTTTGTCAAGAAGGAACTCCAGCTTTACAAAAACAAAAAAATGTGTATACCTAAAACTTCAAAGTGGAGACTGGTGGTTTAAAAGAGAGCACTGACATCTTCACCTGCGAGCCATTAGATGGTTTCTTAAGCCAAAAGCCCCACATATACAGAACAAAAACAAATCAATGCATCGAGTGGAAATGAATCCAAACTTCTTTTGTCTTTCCCGTTGGAAATTCATGGGCCTGGGAGACATACAACACCTGCTCACTAGCTCAGCTGCTGCTGACTGAGAGCCCCCTTTCGCTTCCCTCTTGCTCTCTCTCCTTCACACATGCACAATCCATGTAGCTGTGACATCCCAATCAGACCCCCTCCACTGTAACCTCCAACACCCACACACTCCTCCCCGCCTGTCCCTTCTCGTTCCACAGTTCAGACAGCCGGCTTGATAGCCAGTGACAAGTGCAGCTGGATCTGCTGCTGTCCATCACTGTGGACTGGCTTTCAGTGGGGCTCTGTTCTGCTACCAGAGGCTTCACTATCCTCTGCCAGACACCCTGCCAGGACCAAACAAGGCAAGGCCAAGCTCTGTAGTGTGAAGGGAATGGATGGTACATCAACGGACATGAGAAGAAAACACAACACGTGGTTTATGTGAGATGGCCCCACGCATGTGTGTGGACAGATGTGCTACGTTGAACACTAGTGGCATGGGGCCTTACATAGTACAAAAAATCTAACACAAAAATACTGTCATGTGAAAAACTGCAAACGCCAAGTTGATGTATCTATTTATCCACCTATGCTCAGTGCAGCTGCTGGAACTAGATCCTTCTGAAATGTAAACTTGAGCTGAGAGTGTGATGACTTTTTTATCTTGAGAAGATAGCTTATAACGATGTGTGTGACTGGCACAAAGTGCAATGAATGCGCAACATGTCATAAGAAATAATAAAATCACTATTAACACTCAGGTTATGCATACGGTTAAGTACTACAACTCATCTATTTGTGAACAAAGCCTAAGACGGTGGCCCATCTTCTCTAGCAAAGCAGCACACTGTGGCATTCAGTGCTTCCTAACTCATCCCACACCCTCTCTCTTTTTCTTATTTTTATCTGTCTTGTAATTCATCACTGGATTAAAATAATAATAATAATTCTGTCCTTCCTCACTAATGTAAAGAACCCAAAGAAGTTACTACAGTAGCTTTTGTAGAGGTTTCATCTTCATATTGTTGCCAGAATTGTATAAGCAAACCAACTTAGGGGCCAACAGAAACCTATCTTTTGTCCTTTTCCCTTAATTTTCTTGGCTCAGTTCATGTACTGTCTGTTGTTACCATCCAAAATACAATATCAGACCACATTTATGATCTGTTTAAATAATAACACTGGTTTAATAAGTTCCTGCTGCCATTATCAGCACTGATGTCACATTCATGTGCACATCATGGATGTTAACTGCATTTTAATGCAAGCACAGCAAGTGGGACGTATTTGTGACAATCAGTATCTCTGACAAGATGGCAAGCTGCCAAAAGAAAAACAAAGAAAAGCGAAACAGGGCGCAGAAGCTGGAATTCAGATATTTGCCAAATTTAGAAGAGGAGACAAATAATTATTTGCCACAGACAGCCTTTTTGCAAACTCCCTAAAGTGTCTCTTTACTCAATAACTCACAGTCAGTTTCTTTAAGGTAGTCTGGGGGCCTTTACCTTTGCAGATAGTTACAGGTTTTGGAATATAGGATTTTACAATCATTATACAAAACACAAAATAGCGCAACACTTAAACAGCGTGTTTACATCTTGGGCTGGTGAAATGCACTAGAGACACAGAGGAGCCTGCACCATGTTACAGCAACATGCTGAGACAATATTTTTTTTTAACAAAGGAAAAAATTACACATCCCTTTGCCAGGTTCACAAGAATGGACAAATGATTAGACATAAGATTCACAGTCTAAGTTTATGAACTTCCCCCTGACATAAAAACAGAAATTTTGAATTTTTAAGAGAATCTGGAAGTTTCTCCTTTGTGTCTCTTACATTGCGTGCCGTTTTTTCGTTGTTCGCCTAGGTTTGATTCTTGTCTGTGTGCCTTGAGGATGTTGTTGATTTAAGAAAAGTGTTGGCAAACACCATTACAAATGCATATTTTTTTAATAAATTAATGTCATCCTGAGCCAAACAGAACAATTTAGTGATAATGTCTGGTAATGCATTTCTACTAATCAAAAAGGGCTAATAAAAACTCTACCAGCATCGCTACTGAAGCATAATGTTTAACACTCACAGAGCTTTTTGTATCTTTACCCTGGTGTGTAGCTGCAGTATAGTAATCAACTAATATATCAAATCACTACCACATAATATGTTTTTCATTTCA
The DNA here is from genome assembly GCA_015108515.1 of Hemichromis elongatus. NCBI lineage: Eukaryota > Metazoa > Chordata > Actinopteri > Cichliformes > Cichlidae > Hemichromis > Hemichromis elongatus. The sequence continues at coordinate 46,466 of VUQR01037198.1, forward strand.
CTCCTGCAAAATGTTTTCCTACACACAGCTCCTGCCTCAGTCGGCCTCGCTCCTTGGTGTTAGCCTATTTCTGAGGGCTCTGTTCAACAGCTGGTGTCTGTATTTAAAGAGTGCCACGCTGGAGTGTGCAGTGTGAGAGCCATTGACACACTGATCCTCAAGAACACGAGGGGCACTCTGCTGTTTGCTCGATGCCAGACGCTCTAAACATAAACACACAAGGTTGTAGATAGTGGTAAATGAGGCTGGTTGGTATAAATAGCTGCTCCTCTATACAGCACTAAACATGTAAAAACACATTACATGTTGTTGAATTGGTGGTCTAATTCTTTTATAGAGGCAGCCATATGTTTCAGTAAACCTCGTCTTTAGGCAAATTTATTATGTCACTCTCTGTACAAGATCTTTTCTAGTGTGTACGGTTAGTTTTGAAGAGGAGAGGAGAGCAGAGGAGCAGAGGGGAGGAGGAGAGGAGAGGACGAGGATAAGGGGACCATTCAGTCTGTCTGCTCCCACCGTGGGATTATAGACAGCTGTTTAATCTGACCAGCTACAGAGACAGGGCACACACGTACACACCATGTTCTGGATTTTACTTTTAATACATTAGGAAGTCTGCAAGGTCTGCATCCCCATCTGTGGCCATCTGTGCTCCAATTGTGCTTCTTGTTGAAGGACAAAATATTTATACCAAAAGAAGTATAAAAAGAGACCTGGGTATGGCAGGTGAAGTGGACCCGTGGTTAAGATTCAGGTTTGAGCCACGCTTCTGTCTGTAAGATGCTATTTCTCCCCACCTCTGCACACATCTGAGTCTACTAAGAAGGCCACTTTAGGGACTAATACGTCTTTTTTTTTTTTTGGTCCAAAATATCTCTGAATATTGTGCTGAAAATAAGACGGCATGACACAACCATTACCTTCCTCTCTGAGGCTGTTTGCCTCTGTTTCTCAGACTCTCTGAACAGCTGTATGTCTCTATGTTTGACGTAATCGGGGCTAAAACATTGCTCACCAAAGAAACAGTCCTCAGCCTGAGTTCTAAAAATGTTCTCTGTCTTCTGTTCTCCCCTTGTGTCATGATGAAACAAGATGAAAAACAATTCACTGCAAGGCACACAAAACCGAAGATAACATACTGTACGAGTGCATATGCACAGTGCAGTGGTTTGTCTAAGTCATTTGGGGGACTCATTATAGATTCAGAGACACATGTTTTCATTTTAGCTCCTTAAGACGAGCGCAGCTAGAGATATAAAGACCGCCACGTAATGATAAAACATCAGAAGGTCATTCAGATGCTGGTTGGGCAGTGTGGTCTCATTTTACATGTTCATATGCCTGCATGTTGACTGTATGTGTATCTAGGCATTTGTTCTTCCACTGGAAATGCGGCTGCAATTTATTAGCTTTTGCTAACCACTGCAGAACCGTCCCCTTAAATCCCCCCTGTCTATTCAGTCTCCCATACTCCGTAGAGACTCTTGTCAGTGACCACATAGCCCTAAAATTCTCTCTCTGTCTCTCGCTCCCTCCCTCCCACTGTAATTCCCCCAGTCTCCAGGAATGCTGTTGTTTTTAATTTCTCCCAGCTGCTCTGGCTGGCTGCCCAGCCGCCTGGCTTTCCACATCTGTTCCCTATCACGCCGCTGTGGAGTCCACACAAACAGAGCCTAAGCCCCTGGCCTCCAGACCCCCACCAGGCCTTAGTATCAAAACACTGGGGATTGCAGGCCTTGCTTTTTGGACCTAGGACTAAGGGCTACAGCACCTACAGTAAAATCCATTATTATTGTACCAGCACACATATCATTCAAATAAAAAGGAGCGTGAACATCATTGGCAGAAAATTATTGTCATCTTCCCAAAATCTAGAGCAAATCAAGTGTATTTTTTTTCTGTCTGTGTGCATGCTTTTCCATTTTGACATTTACCTTTTTATCAGCGTGCACCACGTCTCAGGTAAGATCGGAATGTGTGTGCGTGTGTGCATAAATATTTGTGAGTCTGCACCGAGGCTGCTCCTGCAGACAGATCCCAGACTCCGCTTCATCTTGAGCTGATTTAGAGTTCAGAGGCTTTAAAGCCCTCACTAATGACAGGGTGGGAGGCAGGCCGGTGCAGTGTGTGCGCACACAAATGCGCTTGTGTATCTATCTTTATGAGGACTCACATTAAAGTAGTGTATTCCCTGGCCCCATCGCGCTAACCCTAATCTACACCAAATTCTAACCTTAAGACTTAACTCTGAAGCAGCCCGTTGAAGGTAACTTCATAGCAATGTCACCCCTCCTATGGTTCAGATTACAGTTGCAAGAACACTTTCAAACACACACACGCACACACTATAAACAGATGCACAGATGGTTTTGCACGTGCTTACAAGTTTTCAAAATACGTATGCTCATGCTGTGGACACAAACATGAACATTTTGCCCTCTGTTACTTAGGAATTGCTGTGATATTACACATGTGCAGCATATGGCATAATAAACACGGTGACCAATAACAAACAGGGGAATAAGAAAGGGAGGATGGGGGAGGACTGGTTGTCTTCAAGCAATGACAACAGCCGGGCTGTCTTTGATCAGATTACAACAAGCAAATCGTTGAAAATTCACTAGCTTTTCAAAGTCGAAAACATTTCCATTTTCTTTTGAATGATCAAACTGGGGAGGGAAGAGCAAGAATAACTATAGGACAAGCAGAAGATGAGGTCGGATCAAAGACAATTTATCCAGGACCAGAGGTGCTAAGGTTAGAAGAGCTGTATTTCTGCCTCTCAAAGCTGCAGGGGATGCTGTCAGACACTGCTTATATCTGTGAAAGCTGTTGATGTAATTGTATTGAAGTTCTAGCGACCATCTGTTCTCCTTTGGGAGGGCCTGGCTCCTCTCGTCGGCAGTGAAGTGGTTATGTGCAGCATATCACTGCTGCCGACGTGCTCGCAGAGAAAAAACTTCCTTTTCACATTTTCCCAACGGCTGCTAATAAAATCCAGATGCTAGACTGTTTCTGCCTCGCTCCAGCTTCCCTCACTCCTCCCTCTCCATCTTCTGTCCTTCTACATCTCCTCTTTTAGTCCCCCCCATCCCCACCCCAAGCTATTCTGTCTTCCTACATTGCTAATCATTTCTTTTGCTTTTTTTTTTTATCTACCTGTCCTCCCTTTGCCCTGTTCTTCATTCCCTCACCATCCGTCCATCCTCACCTCCTTCTTTCTCTCCAGCCACTAACTCAGAGCCATTCCTAAATAAAGGAAAGTATTTGTGACATTTGGCCGAGGCAGGCTGTGCCAAGAACAACTCCCTGGCTAGCCAGACACATCTGGAGTGTGTTAGAACTGCACTGGGCACTGGTACCGACAATGGCTATCCCACACACACACACACACACACACACAGAAAATAGTCCCACATATAAGATCATCAGAAATCTATAAAAATTGCTTTCCTTACATGCCATACATAGGCACAAATTCTCAGTTGTACTTGTCATTGTATTGCTTACACTTTCTAACAAGCAATAGGGAAATACACAGGTTTTATGCATAATTATGCAAGTACATGACTACATGCATGTGTTCTGTGTAGGTATGTAAACAGCATCAGAGTGCACGCATGTGTTTTGTGCTTTTGCATGTGTGCAAGTGTGTGTGGGTTTGCCTGTGTGCGTGCTTGTGTGGCTCCAGGGTCCCTGTGTGAGAGGAGCTGAACACCTGAACATCAATAACTGTCATGTGAGCCACCTGGGACCCCACAGCCAGCTTGCACCATGGGCACACAGCCATCACCAGCACAGCTGCCACAGAGAGGGGAGGGGATGGGGTTATAGTGAGAGAGAGAGAGAGAGAGAGAGAGAAGGACTGAGAGCAGAGATGGGGGGAGGAAGTGGAAGACAGAGTCACAGATATGAGGAAGTGACTGTGCATGTACATCTAGGAATGGGCCAGTAAAGCAGGCAGGCAGGCAGACAAACAAGAGCAGAAAAATTTACATGTAGCTTCTTCCGTGCATGAAAACTCTCATTTGTTTCTGCACATCTACATCTTTTTTCCCCTCATCCTGTTAACCGTGCACCTAATTTCGCCAGCTGAGAGCTCAGCCCCAGGCAGCCAATATCATCAGATAAGACTTTCTGTTGTCTTCTCTTTATGATGAGCTCAATTATTGGGCTTCCTCAAAAGTGACCGAATTCATCCTAGCATCGAGTGCCCTGGTTTAAAACCCAGTTTTGCTGAAGCTGAAAATATCTTTTGTGGGATGTATGGAGTCGTGATTGGTGTCACAGTAAAGTAGAAGTGTAAACTTAAAATGATCACAACAAACATACTTCTAGAGCTTTTTAACTTGACATAGCATTCACCTAGGCATCTGATTTTGGGTTAGGCAACAGGAAAAAAAACTCCAGTAAAAAACTCCACTGAGAATTTACATTATAGCCTTACCAATCATCTTGACTATCTAGGAACTATTTCTTTAATGACTGACCAGCTTTATATTTCATTTCAGTGGGAATACAACCAAAATATATTTGAAAAGGCTGTGCTTACAGTGAGTGCACTTCCCCGATCCAAACACCTGCAGCCTCACCCAGCACCAATTAGCTCATCAGGCTTTTAATTACTCTGTTAATTGCATACAGGCAGCATGAAGGGCAGCCTGGGAATAGGGCAAGGGGGCCTCCTGAGGCCCAGCCTGACAAGCCTGACAAACAAAGAGGAAATTTTCTACCAACAGCAGCCACAACAGAGCAACTCTGGAGCCTAGGAGAAGTGAAACAGGAGAAAAATAGCTGGAAGTGCCTTATTGACAGCACTATGATGTCACTTCATGTTCTGATCAGAGGCTGAGACCATGATCTGGGTGATGTGAGAGGCTGGGGCAAGCTGAGATGCAGAAAAAGAGAAGAATCTGAAAGTAGGATGGAGCAGCGCCTTGTACAAAGAGTTATGTGGACATCTGTGAACAGCTACACCACATCTGGATTAGTTCATGCTGGTCACAGGAGAGAGAGAGAAAGAGCGAAGGGCTGGGGTGGGGTGGGTTGGTGCTGGAGGGGCTAGCGTGGGAATGTCCCTCTGTTAAGTTTCGGGCATGCAGGCTTAGTGTATTTGTGGGAGAGTTGGGCCGGAGTCTCCACATTGTGACCCGTCTGTCACAGAGCCCTGCAATAACACAAACATCCTCTAAACTGTGCAAACTGGACACACACATTCACATGCAAATATGACTACAAGGCGGCTGATATGAAAACAGCCGGAGCGGCGGGGGAGAAACTCTGTATCTGTTCTCTCCTGCTGCTACACTAGTTGGCATTTACTCTTCATCCATGTTTTACCGTATCAGAGGCTGCCTTCATGCCTCTCCCTCACAGCAGATGTCCCCCCTTCCACGTCTTCCAGGAGCAGTGTTTGAGGAGGTGTATCCAGGAAACAGTGGCCAGCGCTCGCTTCCTGTGTGACAGGTGTGCGATGGAGGCCTGACAGCTGCTGTCCTGCTCTCTCTTTCCCTCTCTGTATTCCTCTCTCCTGTATCTCCCTCTTTCTAGCCAGCTGCAGCAGAGAGCAGTTCTGTTTGTTCTTACGTCACTGCTGCTGCCTGCTGATTTATGGAGCACAAAAGACTTAGAATTGACCCTGGCAACATGCACACACTACAGCAAATGCAGCATCGCTGTGTATCCTCTGCCATAAACTCTGAGTCTTTGCGCGAGTGTGTGTTAACAGAGCGTGTGAACTACGGCTGCCTATTTTTCTTCCCGTGTCTCCCCTCTCTCTTATGCTTTGAGCACCGTTAAAAACCTGACACTGAGCTGTCACTTACAGCTAAGATAGGAAAACAAACAGCAGATTAGTCATTCTCCTGCTTGATGTTTTGTATTTCATTTCATTCTGTGTTAAATGTCTGCTCTGTCACTATGGAGCTGTCAGCACTGACAAAACTGTCTGCAGCCTGAACTGCTCTCCAGCCTGCCAGCGCTCTCATGCCTTTTCATTTGCCCCGCGGGCACAGTAACAAAAGCTCCTGACATTAGCCAGGCATGGGGAGGGTGTTCTCTATTATCCTGGAGGACCCCATAGGTTTCACACACAGACACGCAAGAAACAAGAATGCAGCAGAGGAGGCGGGGGCAGGGGGGAGACATTCATGTGACAGGTTAGAGGGAAGCTTTGACAGTTTCTCCATTTAGCCTACAGCCAGCTCATGTTGGAAGCTGCAGAAATAAATACCAGCAACTCCTCTGGGAAGCAGGCCGACTACAGGACGCCGCCACAAAAACAGAGCGAGCAGCTAAAGAAGGAGAGCGACCGCTGTGCCAATAACATGCTGATTATGTGAGCTAATTGGGAAATTAAGATGACCCGATGCCGTGTAATGGTCAAGATGGGGGGAAAAACGTTCACTGTAAGGGAACTGTGTAAATTTAAACAAAACATCTGCACTCTTTCACTGGTGTAATCTTTCCAGGGAGAGATGACAGAAAAAATCTATATAGTTTATATTAGTGCATTTTGGCAATCTAAGAAATGTATGCTTAATAATTTAGTTTAATAAGAAAAAATAAGACCTAATCCAGGGAAGATAATCTCAGTCTTGTATATGTCACAATATTATCCACTCATATGTCTCCTTATGTTTTGTTCTTCATTGTTATTACAAGTTCAACTCATTCATATTACATAAAAAGAGATGCTGTGGAATCAATCAGAGTTTCTGGGGAGAAAGTGATATGCGTGAAAACATAACCAGGTGATTAGCAGTTCATTATTTTTTATGACATGAAATTCTAACCCTAGACTCAACAATCATCTTTAAACCTCTAGGTCCAGCTCACCATATCACAAACTTGTTGCTCCTGGAAAGCGTCTTTGTGTTTTCTCATAGCGCATTTATTTCTTTACTCGAAGGTCTCTGGAGGAACTTATAGATTTCTCCATAAAGACATAACATCATTTTCAGAAATCTTACAGCTGATTTCTGTTTGAAGCAATAATTGAAATATGAAACACAACCTCTACACCCTGTAGACGTGACTGCGCCGCTCCTCAAAGTCACCACTCTAACCTTCCTCTCTCTAAACTTCAAATGTACCTGTTTTCTGAAAGGTTGAAATATCAATTTCCAAGTGAAATTAGAACTTTACACGGGCAACACTTTTATCTGAAAGGGCAGAGTTTCTCTACTCTTCTGTATGTGTGTGTGTGTGTGTGTGTGTGTGTGTGTGTGTGTGTGTGTGTGGATAGGCAGACATGCACAGGAAGGAAGGCTGAAGTCGAGATTAAGGTCTGTACAACTAGCTGGTAACACACTCAGTGGCTCAGCCTCCTATTTGAAGAGGGACGGAACCATCTGTGTGGCACAGGATCTGTTTCCAGGAGATAACAACATTTTTAATTTCACAAATACTGTAAGGGGAGAGAGAGAGAGCAAATGTGAGAGACATGCCTTCCTTCCCAATCTCTGTCTGCACGGCCGCCCCGTTGCAGCACTTCCCTAGACGTCCAGAGAGGACGTGTTTTCGAGTGGAGGCCTTAATAACTTCAGTCTGTGTTCCTTTGCGCTTGTTTATCCCACGCCTGTGATAAAGGGCTCGATGTGGGGCAGAAGGAAAGGGAGGGATTCATTATATCATGTAGCGGTGGCGATTTGCACTTCCCATTTTCTCTGCTGGCTTGTTCGCTTGGCGTGATTAAAACATGGCTCAGTGCTACTGTAGATTAGCCCAGCTGTATCCTGTGTCAGACTCTGATCTAAGCACATTTCCTACAATGAAGTAGAAAGGGTGGGAGGTGACAAGATGCAGCAGTGGGAATGGGACGAGGAAAAGAAGGGGGTCAAAAGAAGGTCAGAGGTGAGTGACCAGGCGAGGAAGTAAAAAAAGGTGAGGAGGGATAGCGGGAGGTGAAATAGGCACAAGATAAGGAAGGGAGGAGGAGGAAGGTTGTTCTTCTTGGCTGTAGTTGTCAGCATTTCAGCTACATACTGTGGTGACACTGGTTTGAACCTGCATTCACAACCGGGTGTTTATGTGAGCTACAAATGTGCCTCGTTTGAAAAATGCATAATTGAGGGTGCAATTTGTGCATGCTTTATATGTTGATGAATTTTTGAAGAGTCAATTCAACAAATAATTTTCAGAAATGCTTAGTTATAAAGGGTGAGTTTTCACCCGTGAATGTTCAAGATAAAGTAATTCAAGCATCTCACCTGCTGTGAGAAAGCCGGAGAAAAGACACCTGATAATTCCAGGGAAAACAGTGTCATTACTAGATATGCTGCCTCTCCGTGCCTGTGTGTGTGCTGTGGCCTTAAGAATATGAGTGGATATGTGCACATTTAGGAGAAAGCAAAAGGAAAAGAGAGAAAGAGTGATATTTCAAACACACAATTGGGGTTTTACTTGGCCTCCACCCACCGCTCTGCTCCCACGCTGTGGCGTCAGCAGGCCAGCCATCCAGCGAGTGTGTTTCTCATTCCATCAGATGTTGGGAAGCTGCTCGCTTCTTGACTCTAGTCTCTGACATTCTCCATCTCCCCAGAGAGGCTGGGCAGCCTTGTCACAGTAATGTCAAACACATGTGGAACAGACCAGAGAACGGCCGACCAAACACACACACACACACACACACACACATAGAAAAGACAGAGGACTGAGCAGCAGACATCCAGAACCACGCTGGTTTACCCCAGTGTGCATCAGGATAAACAGCCCTGAAACTATAGAGATGCTGCACCTCATCATTTGCTCTCATAAATTTACACAAAAAAGCACAAATTTGCATATCGCTCTCACTGAACTCACTTTAACTGTGTAATAAGCACACTGTTCCTCTGCTGTGAGCAACAGTTCTACAAAGAACTGCCAGAAAGCTGCTTTTTCCCTCTACATCACAGATGTACAGTATAACTCCCCTGTTATTCTGAACACACAAATATACACTCAGGCGAGGAAGTAAAAAAAGATCTAGTTACTGGCTTCTGCAGAATTTGCAGTTTTAGGGTTACTGTAACCAGAAGACATTGTGTTTTTTCCCCCCCTCTTTATCAAATAAAGCATAATCTTCTCTAATTAAAGGCATGTGACTTCCTACAGGTAGCTAATCAGAACAACTGGTGAGACACAACTAGTAGACAAAGAAGAAGACAATCTAGGGAGTGTACATATGTCAAACAACAAAAATATAAATTACTTCAACTTTTAATCACTATAAAATTTGCTGATTTAGTGTTTGATGAAGAATAGCGTGTTCTTCATATGAGGTTTGCTTCCTAATTAGTTAGATATAGTACACACAGCTCCTCTGTTTAATGAAGAAATCACTCACACATAAACCCATCAAAACATCTTTAAAACTGGGACTGCATTTTTTTGTTGTTTTTTTAAGACTACTGACTAAACTTAGCAGAAAAGAGAAGAAGAAACGAAAGATTAGCTTCTCAAGCCGCCTCTTCATGTTTATTTCTTCTTCTCTTTGCTGAATAGCGATTTACCTTTTCAACACACTGTGTTTGAAGTTTCCCAGCTAATACATCTACAACATGAAGAAGAGGGTTTCTATAAATGTTTATTGACTAGAGAAAGATATGTAAACACACGCAAACACAGGTTTTATATCTTCGGCTTGTGTCAGCCGCTTGACTTCTCTTGTTTGTGATGGCCCAGGTGTCTGTGTTGTGCTGACCACCTGACCGGCTTGCTGTGTGCTTGCAGCTCCCGCCCACCCAGGGCCATCTGCTCCACTCATTAATTAGGAGACAGCCAGTTTCACCTGCACTGCCTGCATTTAGATCCCAATAATTAACATGCACACACACACACACACACACATACACACACTCAGCAAGCCCACACACTCATATAACAAACACATAAGCTGCATCCAGATGCTGAGGCATCAAGTCAAAGTATAGACGAGAGCCTTTTCTCAGTTAGACACTGAAGGCTTCTATCATCTCCATTTCTGCTGTTGAATGTCTGATATGTAACTCACTGATAAACTAATGAGGTACAACAAACAAAAGAGGCCATCTTGAGTGAATGGAAGTGAAGTATATTGGCCTGTGGTTTCGCTCGATGCCATTTCTTTTTCTGAGGAAAAGTGGTTCTATTACTTAAAGCCTGTGGTTGTTTCCCTCTGTATATATAAAACAGCAGACATCCTATCCATGCACCTGTGGTAGATGGGAAATGAACAAACACTCTGCAGGCTCAGGTCATAATGAATGGCCAGCCTTTTAAGAGAGCTACTTAATGATGAAGTGGGGACATCTGCCTTAGCAGGCGGCAGGCCCTGCTGGTCTGAGCGATTGGGCGGCCAACACTGGGAAGGAGAGAGGACGAGATGCTCACTTGGTGGTGATGGAGGTATAATGTGCGGTGAGGCAGGGTGTCTGCACTGCGGTTTCACCTCTGCAACCTCCCATCTATTGTTCAAGACTATTATCAACTGTTCAATTATTCAGATGATATTTACCAGGGCCAATTACACGGGGCCACATCCTGCAGAGAAAATGGCCCAAGTGTTTTACTGTTGCACTTGCATGCGGAAGAGTGCGCTGCTGAGGCTGTTCAAGTGGGGATTCGAAACCTTTGGCTGGACTTGTTTTCTTCGCTGGGAGTGACCCCACACTCACGAGAGTTATTATTGTTATTATTAGTATTATTCTTTATAACCCACTTCTCTAGTGTCTCCACAGAATGGTACCACCACAGTGACACCTAAAAGGTTATCCCTCAAAGCTGCTCAAATCGTAACATAAACAAACACTCGTGACACCATACCTTGCACAGCACTGTTTTGAGGCATCGAGCAGTTCAGTTAAGGGTAAATGCCTAAATGTATCCCTTAACACCCATCGCCTTCATCCAGACCAAAATCACAGAGGCCAAAGATTTTGTGTCATCACTTTATCTCAGCATCACTTTGATGTGTAGCACAGACTCATGTGGCGAACAAGTCATGACCTCCCCTTGCTCTGTCTTTCAGTGACTCTGTCTTTTTATGTCTAATCTCAGCTCTAAAGAATTAAAAGTACGGGGAAAGAAATAAGTACATATAACACTACTAATAATAATAACAAAAATAATATTAATAAATTCACTTTTTTCTGCCCCTGTAACTGTCTCTTGTTACCAATGCAAAACAATTGATATATATTTACAAGGCAACATCCTACAGTGACCCAACAGTGACATGCTACTCTTTCAAGTCCTCTATATCAATAATAATCCACACTTAGCTACAAATGCATTATTTTACTTGTCAAGATCCTACAATTTCCCCTGTATGTAACAATTTAACCATCTAAAGCCATAATAACACGCAAAGCAACAAAACAAAACAAAAAGCAAAAGTTCTCCTGCACAGACAGTATCCTGTTCTTCACCTTCACAGATCCACAAAACATTGAATGCTTACAATAATGTGAAAGTTTACACTTGATATATTTTTAAGTATTTAAAGCTTTTAAATTTAAAACATCGAAAGAACAATAAAAATAATAATAGATAATAACAGACATAAATATTTGTAAATGGCGTTTTGCCGTAGTTTGACTCAAAACTGTGACTTGTGCAGGTTGTACTTACTTTATGAAGGTCGAGGTCAAGCTGAGGTAACAGTAGCGGAGATAATCCACACCAAATAGTTTCTAAAACCGAGTTTTATATGTCATCTCAGTCCTCATCATTTGATAGTAAAAACAATAATAACAATAAAGCTTTGTCGCGGTCTTATTCCTTATTTTTCTGTCTTTGAAATATTGAGAGGAAAGAGCGAGAGTCTAGCAGAAAAAAACAGACGATTTAACTTTCCTTTGGGTGTTCAGTAGGGGGTCTTGACTTTCCAGGTTTAATAAATTATGAGGTATTTCACTTCTCAGTTATATCGAAAAACGTATAAATAAAATCAAAGCCAGAGATCTTGGGTCTTTAAGCAGATAGATGTCTTTGGTTTTTGCAGTCTGAGTTGTTGTTTTTGTTTTTTTCTTTTAAAGCAAAAATCAGAACTTGTCCCAGGCATGTAAATCCGCTCTCTTGCTCATTTTAACCATCCCAGATCGAAGAAGAAAAAACACAGCCGAGTTTCACCTGCAAAGAACAAATATATATATATATAGATATATCAATATCTATATATATATATATATTAAGCAAACAAAACTACTAAACTGTCGCTACTGCAGAAGTCCACAAATCATCGCATCCCCCAGGCAAAAAACCGCAAATTATAGAGATGCGGATCCTCTGTTCGGCAGGGTGCGTCTATTATTTCTCCTGTTAAAACTTTAAAACCTTCCTTTTTTAACTTCACAGTTAAGCCACAGTCCGTGGTGTCAGGAGCGACTCCTTGTACATCCGACGAAACGAAGTGACCTTCTTTCTCTCTATATATCTCTTTTAAAAATGTTTAAACACACAGTTACTCTACAGCCCGTGGAGAGGCTGCTCCACCGCCACGCTTCTCAGTACGGTACTTCTCCTCCGACGCGCTGTCTTTCAGTGT
>VUQR01037199.1:6721-17654 GCA_015108515.1 Hemichromis elongatus
CATATGAATGGTGATGCAAACAATATTGGCTGTTATACACAAATTTGTGTGTGTGTCTATTTTGCACTCAGGGCCAGAACAGATCTGCACGCATATTACTGAATGATGCCCAATGGCTTCAGCTTGAAGGAAAAATTTGCCCTGTTCATTTTTAATCCATATAAGTGAGTCTGCCTGAAGCTTTTTTTAATCTGACTTTACCTGATCGGATGCTAAGTCTGACAATATTTAGCCACGATGGGTACCTGGATTAAGGAAGACCTCTGTGGCTGCTGTGAGCCAAAGGTCTGGGCACAGTGGAAAAGTAGGACCTTAGTTCAAGCAGCATACTCCTCTGGGCCTCAGATGACTTTCCAGGCTTTAGGAAATGAAGAAGGCAATCAAAATGGAAATGTTAGTGCTTTGAAACTACATTTGAATCTCAAAAGAGTTCTTCTTGGCCTCATCTTTCACTTTGATAATGAATCATAGCTGCCCTCTTTCCAATTGAGCTTTTATCCAACACTCATTGCACTGCCATACACACCCTCACACACACACACTCACACACACAAACAAACCAAGCTTCGTCACCATCCACCTGAGTCACAGAAGATAATCTCTCTGGTTGATGAAGTCACAGGCAGCCCAGTCACTGTACTGCATGTTTACATGACTGCATGTACACAATCTACTGTAAATATGTCATACAGTAGGTTCCATTGCTCAGAGGGTTTGTGTTAGGCAGCATGTCTCCGTGATGACTCCAGTGTGTGTGGGTAGTGTTGAGAGTGGAGTCACCAGTGAAGACAGAAGCGGGGACTCTTCAGGGTGCCACTTGGAAAGTAAAACACCATTATGTCTCGATTCTGAGCCCACCCACAGCATGCTCATGTTAAAGCACTTTAAAGCTGGAAGCCTGATACCACAGACATGTTATTAAAGAGACAGAACCGTATCAAGGACATTTTTCTAACCCATGTCTTGAACTCGAGATGTGACCCAGATTGAAAAAGTTTCACATCATATCACTTTGGTCAGTGTTTTCTCACCCCACCAGGGGATCTCCGCCGACATAACACATAAAGGTCAGCCCACTAATCAGGGGGAGTTCTCAGCCTGTGAACACTTTATTTCACATGAATCTTGTCTGTGTAAATGATCCGTAAAGGTTATTACAGATGGGCCTGGGGACTACAGTTTTTAACAGGAAGCTTGTGGTATAAACTAACACAGTTGAAAGGGTCCCAGGTGGGAAAAGTCCAAATAAAAGTTGCTATTATAGTCTAGATGCAGGTAAATGTAAGGCCCTGCAGCCAGAATAGGCCCAGGAAAGGCTTGATGGTTTTGGAATATATGAAGGAGGGTGTAGCCTTTGAACTTGTGACTGTATTTCCAGTAACCACTTATAACACATTTACAATTTTCCTACTGTTAAAGACCTCCAGTTATATTAGAAGTAATCAAGAAATAGTTAAACTATTAAATGGCAGAAAAGTTCCTGTTTGTTGGTTTTGTAATGGAGCCACAATAAAAATAAATGAATAAATACAAATTTTCTGTGAGTTAGAGCTTTAAGTTGTAATCGCAGGATCATCTGGGCATTGAGACAAAAGAATCTTCTGTAATTTTGCACATTCATTTATTTATTGGCAGATTTCTCTCATTTCCTACAGCAGCATTTCATATAGAATAGAATTTAGAATAATAATATAGAAGAACTTTGACATATTGTTAAAATTGCATTGCTTTTTCAAATATTAATTGGGAGTAAATTTGTATTTAAACATCTTTACATTTATAGTAAGGAGAGTTTTGCTAGTTTAGCTCAGTTAACGTGAAAGTGGGCTATATGTGGCCCACAATGTGAAATGAGTTACACGTCCTTGGTTTAACTTGTAACGTATCTGCGGGGTTTTTATTTTTGGAAGTTTTCTAGATTTTTAATTGCGTGCATTTTTGAGCGTGTGTTCTTGATTTGTCAGCTTTTTAACTTTAATGGTACCTTGGTGAGCTATTTTGATTCATGATATTCTATTTTAGACCCCAGTTACACAAGACAAACCTAGTGATTGGCTGGCAGTCCCCTGGTAAACACATGCTGCTAGGGAGAAATGTGTACTCCCCAAGTGGTTGGCAAGTGGTTGATGAAGGTTGACATTAGGCTGACATTAGGTGAAGTTGGCCACAAAGAGGCTTATGGCACTGCACTAAAACTCTCCTTGCTTTTGCTTTTGTTGCTAGCTGATAGCAAACTACACAAGCTAGAAAAACAGGGACCCTTCCCTTCAAAGTAAAAGTTGCCCCCTTTTGACACATATTAGTTGTTGCAACTTTTACAGTCTCTGTTTCTGATTTTCATCACACTTTTCACTACTGCTTGTGAGGAGTTGTTACTGTTTACAGACAAGACCTTTCCTATGTGAGCTAGGGGAAGTTACGTCAGTGATCAAAGTGATTGCAAGAATGTCTTTTTATGCAACACCTTCTTCGCGATGGAGTTCACCTTGTGACAGCCAGAAACCACTCGCCAAGCAGTCAAAGAGACTGCCAGGGAATCGCCAAATAGTTTCTAGGCCTGCATCACTGACGCAACACTGAGCAACACCACTTTAAAGCTATTTTGTAGGTTTTTGGTCTTTACTGCTTTCGTTGGTTTAACACAGAAAGTTATCGACTTTCAGGACAAATTAAGTAAATCTGATCTTATATATGCAGTTTTGTGTTCTCGTGAGCACTGAAGTTACACTTGTCGCTCTACCTATTCATGTATAAGAGTTGTAAAGTGACTGCACAAATAACTGTCCATAGGCATTACAAAACAGCTGCTGAGTGGTGAGATTTGCTTCTAAGAGGACTTGTGTCTGACCCTTCTAAAGGGATGAATAGTACGGCCATCTGAGCCACTGCTGTACTGCCTTTCAGCATTTTTATTTTCTTTTCTTTTTCTTTAGTCTCTTAATTTCTCACTGTGTGTATTTTATGTTTCAAGCTATTGAATGAAAGAAAAAAAATTCCAGAGTCTAAATTATATTTTAAAGGCACTTTTTCCATTTCAGAGTGACTAGTGGTTTAGTATGGCAATCCAGTATAGCACTGAGTAGCTGAGCAGACATTTAAATTTCAGTTATTCTCTGTCAATAGTCCTATTAGAACAGGGCCAACATTATATGTTGAGGTTTGTTGAGGTTAATCTTGTTAAAATCTGACACGTCCATAATTTGTAAATCTCTTTCCTCGAGCTTCCCATGTAAGTAAGTTTTGCATATTGGAAGACCTTGTTGTTAATGTTAGTGGAAGAGCCAATCTCTAATCAGCTTCCATTCAAATGATTGTTCCCGGGGTAAAACCGCTGAAATCCAAAATGCATCTCATTTGTTCCGATGAATGACGAACACACCACCATCTATTTTGTGCCTCTGTCCACATTTCCATCTGAATGATATGGAGCTATTCTTAGATCTGTGGGAGGATAGATGGGCACCATTTAGGTTTTCACTTTCAAAGGCTTCTTCTCTCCTCGTTGCTGTAAGCCATTTTCAGTCGACCATTTGTTGGTGTACGGTGAAATGCGCAGGCTAATGCTAATTATGTGCACAAAGCCTACTGTAAATGGTGGCTTTGGAGTTCTTGAGAAAAGGATTTTGACAATGAAAATGGCTTCATGACATGCATTGCGTCTCAGTGAATAGGACCTCATTAATATTCAGCCGAGTTTCTGTTTCATAAAGCAGATTTGAATCTTTCTGGCTGGGTGTGATTTTTATCTTTAGCCACTTTTAGAAACCTGTGACTCCTGTATGTGATATGATGAGCTGTCATGAGAGTGTGTTTATCTAAATGTCATTTTTGGCCTTTTCCTAACCTCTGTTAAGTCCGTTTTTCTCGTAAGAATTTATTGGTCTTGGTCATGACGGTAAGGTTAGCTGCATCACGAGGTGCTCCACCTTTCCTCCTTACTACTCCCACAGCCTTTCGTTGTATCTGGAAATTTTAAAATTTTGCAATTCTTGTGTATTTGTCACTGCTGTTCAGCTTTTAACAATGAGAGAATGTGGAAAATATTTCTCATCCGGGAAGATGTGAATGATGTGATGGAATTGGTGCGGTCATAATTTTGCACTCTGTGAGCAAATGTGACTGACATTTATCACAGGCTACATTCACACTGCAGAACATTAGGTTTTTTTTCTTTTGGCGTTACAATCTCATTTTTAACGTGAGGTATAGCAGGTGCCATATAATTTGTGAGCAGATGACAGTAATATCAATAAGAAAAGAAAAGCCACTTCTTAGTTATCCTAACTTTCTTGTCTACTCTCAACTGACTGTCCAATATAGGATGAAAATGCCCAAAAAATTATAATGGATTAGAAAAAGAATATATGCCTTAACACCAGCTACACTGTACGTTTGAGCTGACTAGCTCTGAATAGCAGCCCTGGCTTATCAATGCTGTAAACTCGTGTACCCCCACCAAAGGACACCTTGTGTACAACTGAGACAAAATGGCATTATGTTACGCCCTGGAAATAACAGCTTGTTGATGTCTGCATCAGGCACGCTTAACCTAATAAACTACCACTTCTGCATCACTTTTAGAAGGACATAACGACCTTTTTAAATGTCCCGTGACCGCTCTGCTATAATGAAGAATGAACTAAAAATAGACAACAAATCCCCCCTCTATGTATCTTAAAACAAGCATTAAAAGTCAATAAGCAGATTCTTAAAACCTTTAACCCATCCTCAGGGTATTCCCTCTGTTTTCCCCCAGATCAGGAAAAAAAAAACTGAGGGAGTGACTACTCCGGTTGGTTAGTCACTGGAGAGCTGCAGCAGCAGATTTCCTGATTAAGCAAGCATGAGCTAATCACTAATGGAGCTGTGGTGCAGGATTAAATCAGGAGGACGTCAAAATAATGATTGAACAAGTGAAGGAGAATGAAGAGGATGCCACAGGCTCGATTTGCTCTTTTGTGTGTGTGTGCATGTGTGTGTGTGAGACAATTTCAGGTGCATAGGAGCAAATAATTTTGTGCTTCGTATTGGTTAACCTTCTGTAACGTGAAGTGGTCACATGTAGTCTTTACTTTATTTGAACTACATTTGAAATTTGCTTTTAGGTTTAAAATAATAACAAATATTGTAACATTATAAATAATGTACAGGTTTAATGTGAATTTCCAGACTCACTGTAATTTTTTTCTTTTCCCATCAGTGCTCTGGGAGGCTCCTCAGCACTACATATACCAGCATTTCCCAGTGGAGGATGCTTAATTGATTACGTCCCTCAAGTGTGTCAGTTACTCACCAACAAGGTAAAAGTGTTCAACACGCACCCCATTAGTGCTGCTAGATGTTCTTTGTGCTTATGTATTGTTTTACATTATTTGTAACCCTTAATGTCTTTGTATTTTAAGATCAAAATTCCATACTCTGTGTGTGGGTGTGTGACAGGTGTATGACTCATTTATTGCATATTTGTAAGCCTTAGTGCAGCAAAGCATTCATCCACTGATGTCAAGCTGTGTGTGCATGTGTGTCTGCGTTCATGCACGTGTGTCTGGCATCTGCCAGCGTGGGCGTACTGGCCAACCTCCATAGGCTGTCTGAGGGCTCCTTGGCCTCCGCAGGTTGACAAGTAGATATGCAGTGTGGACGCGATGTAATGCCACTTCCCTCAAGGCAAATGCCCATCCCCCACAGCCTCTCAGACAAGCACACAAATAATGCACACAGGCATACCCTCTATCTCTTCCTGTTCACCTGGAATTTCACCAGCATACTATCTGAAACGTTTACATCCTTTGATGACCTCCATGTCTTCGGTTGCTTAAGTCACAGCTGCCAATCCCACTTCCCTGAAAGAGGTCACAGCCTTTGCTTGGAAATGGAGTCTTATTTATAATGTAATTATCACTTTTTTAGAAAGCAAGTTTGAAATTACTTGGGGTAAGACATTTGTAGCTTTACTTTACCCAAGTAGCACCTTTTGAAGCTGAAAGTTAAAGCCAGTGTGAAACTGCAATTCCGCTAAAATACACTAAAGTAGAACAACAGTTAACAAGTTTAGTGTAGTGTATAGTTAATTTTACCATCATAACAACTAATTATTAAAATTATTTACATGTTAAAATAATATAACTGTACAATATATAGGCTATGGACACAGGTAGCTGTTAGGCTTCAGTTCAGCTAATTGGAGTAACTCAACTGACACCTTGACCTGTTTGTTCTGTCAGTGCCTTTTGGAACATTTTAATGGAATTATCTGATACATAATATGGCTTTCCATCCTGATAATTGTACAGACTTTCCAAGAAGGCTGTGTTCCAATTTTAATTAGTTGACATCTTTATTTTATTAGTTTGTTACCTTGGCAAAGCAGAATCTTGTTAGCTCTTCCACAGATATCAGTTTTATTCATTATTTGAACGCGTGTAAATGAAACGTAAAAACACATTAAAATTTGCAGTGTGTAAGTGTTATTTTCTTCAAACATCAGATAAAACTATCATAAAATGTTATATGGCTTCATTAAATATCATATGATTCTAAAGATTTTAGGTGAATAATTTGAAATAATGAAAGGATTAAAAATAAAGGGGGGCCCAGAATCGATCCCTGGGGAATGCCATAAAATACAGGGGCAGTGGAGGAAAGAGGCATAACAGATAAGCAAATGTTATAGGTGAACAAAATTCCAAAACACATCAGTCAAAACAAGCGTTGCTTTTCCGACAACCACTTTGTGATAGGAAAACAGAGCTGTCTGTTATTTAAAACGGGCTGAAGATGATAGCAGAGACACAAAGCACAATTTATATATGTCTGTAAATGTTTTTCACTTTCTTAACTGAAGCCAACAATCATGGTAAAGGGGGAAAAAATACATTGTTCGAACATCTCAGCTTCTCACAGCCTTTTCAAGGGCAAGCTGTGCAGTCATTTCATCTTTTTAGCACCATCACTTATTTACTCCCACTTATTCCAGATGTGAGGATTGTATCGACAGAGCTATACTGTCACATACCTCAGCTGTGAGTGTGACAGCTGATTACGCTGGTTGATGGCAGCACCTGGTCTCTGCATCGCTCAAAATATTGCTCATGAAAATCCACTTCTCAGTCTAATAGGCCCTGTGAAATGTATACACATGATTAACTCAATCAATTTCAATAAGATAATCTTTAGTTGCTATTCGTATTTTTTGACATGGTGGTGATAATTAGATTGAGAGACTGACATAGAGTATCTAATTATGGGAAGAGTATAATAAAATGTTTCAAGTGTCTGCTTCAGCTACACTCCCCATATTTCAGGTGTCTCTTTACGTGTTAAAGATCATTGTTCATCTCTTGTGAAAGCACTAGTGTTTCTGCAAAAGGGCCTGTTCACATCTATTGCATCCTGTTTCAACATATATGTTAACAGGGTCATGATTACAGCATTCACATTAATGGCTGTTATATACTGTGGCTAACCACAGCTTTTAAAACGATCAGCCTCCACACTGTAGATACCCTGTGATGTCTCATCTTGAATGTTCTTGAATTAAAAATAAAAAAGTACACCCTCTGTCATTTCTAAGGTTTTACATATCAGGACATAATAGAAACCGAATTTCCCAGAGGAACCCACCCAACGGATTAATAAAGTTTTATCTTATCTTATCTTATCTTAAACAATCTAGGCCTCAGCGGGTCTTAAAATAAATTAAATACAACCTCAGATGAACAACAGCATATTGACATGATATGTTACACTGTATCAATTTATCTTTAACCACCGTGAATGGAGTGAATTGTCTGGAATGTCCCCCTCTGGAAATATTGGCAACTGTCAATATTTCTCTCTATCAACTATGACTGCATCCAAAAAAAGAAAAAAAACTAACAAAAAAAAAACAAGCAAATGTCCATGCAAGACCTAAAAGCTCTCTTGCTTGGGACAGGATTGAGACGTGGATTATATCACAGATATTATCGGATCACATTTATTGATTGATAGTCCTAAAACGTGTAAGTAATACTTGAAAAGGTTTCATATACAAACTCTTAACATTTCAGACAGAAGCGTAACTTTCAGGCACAGGATGAATGTGAACGTAAACATGAGTGCTTCAGTCTCAATAAAACTGTATTAACACCGAAACAGTAGCGGTAGCACTAGCCCAGAGAGTGCCCATCGCATGAATCATCAGGCTGATTAATCTACACAGTGACTTCTTCACTTTATACGAAGAAGAAAGAAATGAGCTGTGCGAGTACATTTCCCAGCAGCTTGAGTAGACGGCAAATTCAGGAGTGAGTCACGATATTTCTAATATGTGGACATGTTTTTATAAACTGTGCACACTTATTTCTGTCACTGACACATCATAATCTGATTTTAATTATTCCTAAGTGGAAATTAATTTATAAAAATGTATTTGTCTTCAAGTTTCGTTGTTGTTGAGCTGTGGGGTTAGAGCCATCATGGTTTGGATTTGGTAATTATGAATGCTCAGTGGATTGTTTTGAAGGCTGAATGGACACTTGTCATGTTTCTCATGGACTTATTTAGCACTTTCTACGACAAGGAGTGTCTTGCTGGGAATGACCACTGCCATGGGGGGTAGCTTTGCCAATGAACGGGGCTGCTTGGTCTACAGCACTATGTATGAGGGTGATCTAGCCAAAGTAAGATCATGGATGAATCCCAGGAAAAAAGATTACCCAATTTTCAGTTTTCCAAACCTCTTTTGGAGAACTTCGTCTTTTATTTACATTTTTACACTCGTTAAATTTAATTTTTATAACTATTCTTTTATCAAACTATATATTTATTCACCTTTAAGCTATTTTGCTTTGGTTAGTTGGTAGTGGTGTGTTTTGCTCCTGTTTAATGTAGTTTCCCATTGTGGTTTAGCCCCTTTTAATTTTTTTTTAATAAAAATATTAATTATTTTAATCTAGTTTAATTGTTTCAGTGTTCATTTCTATTATTGGGCCATGGGTTATATTTGTCAGATGGTAAGACTTAAGAAGTTCAGAACAGTAGCATAATGTAATGCAATACAACCACAAAAACCCGACTCACAGTGTAAAAACAAAGATTAAAAATAAGCCTTATCAGGCTGGGTATGTTGGCAAATTTGGCCCACCCAATTGGCATTTCCTGTGTAGTTTACAGGCTAGAATAGTTTTTTCACATCTAGTTTTATGTTAGCTGTAATAACAGCGGTTTGTAAATATGTTTTTGTGTGTATATATTTAGATCTATTTGTGGAAACTCAGGGAATCAAAAGTCATTGATGTTCAAAATCAATTTGCAGTCAAATACCAGATCAGTCACACTTTAAGAAAGCTGGGGGTGGTGTGAATGTGTGACAGGCAGAGAAGTGATTTCTTAATAACGCTGCAATAAGCACGTCCGACGTTATTGCATCACTCTCCCCACAGACACCTGCACAAACACAATAAATGGATGTGCGGGTGTCATGGGTGCGGGCAGGTTTGAATACCTGCAAAACAAGATCACCTTTCTTGCATCACTCAAACCTCCAGGCAGCCAATGGAATGACTTGGCTGCGAGTCGCACATTCAGTGGGGGCAGGAAATCCTTTCTCAGTATGGGTGTGAAAGTGCAGTGATCCACACTTCCCTTAAAACACACACACATACTCACACACACAGTGTAACTACATAAACAGCTTATTGAGTATGTGGCCTTGCAGCTTTTGAGAAAGCTAAATTGCCGCCTCCACCGTTTCATGTAAACATAATTGAACAGGAGGCTGAGTCACAATGTGTGCCTGTCTTTATGAGTTCTTGCAGAGATCACACACATACCACTGTGTGTTTCAAAGATTACTACTTTCACAAAACGTTGTCATTCATACAAGATTGATGAGTAATCAAAAATATTCAGCAGCAGTGGGTAACACCATCTCCAGCTTAATCATGATACATCCTGTCCTCAGAGGAACGCACGCACTTTTACTACCGGCAGGTTGAGACGACTAATCAGTTGACTTTTTTGTAGTCATCAGATTTTACTGACACCGATATAACCTCACATAATAGTTGCACTGCTGGAGAAGAGGCTCAGTCTCTGGTGGTTTTGGTTCATCCTTCAGAAATATACCGTATATTTTGGGCTTTAAGGCGCACTTAAACTCCTTTACTGTTCTCAAAAATCAACAGTGCGCCTTATGTATGAATTCCGGTTGTGCTTACTGGCCTCAAACCAAATTTATGTGGTACACAGTACTCAAAAATCTGTCAAAAAATGTTTTAGTACGACTTTGGTAAGCTACAAAGTTGCACCGATTGATGGATTGTCGAAGCATTACGGCTACCGTAGTCAGGAGCCTCACAGAGTAGTCTGGGTCCAAAACTCCATCCCTTCAGGTCCCAAAGTCAGATGAACACCGAAGCATCACTGAGAGTTAAAAACTGTCTAAATTCTTTCATCTTTAATAAAATGATCAGCATTGCTGCTTTACCAGGTGTAACAATTTTACAAGTTTAACATCCAGGCATCCATGAAAACTGAATTTATTATATTTAACAGAGTTAGAAGTTAGCAGAAAGTTAGCTCGCTAGTTTCCACCTAAATATGATGTACCATTTTCTGACTGACAAATTTCTGAAAAAAATAAAATGTACAGCTCTGCTACCATTTCCAACATAAATGAAGACAGAAAACTAAACAGCAGTGAGATTTTTAGGGTTACTGAATTTGGACTTGCTGGTATATAACGATGTGCTACGTGATCGCTAGCGACACAGCTATGTTAGCATAAAATAAACACAGGCCCTTGTATGTACTCGCGTTCTCGGCGAGACCGGACTTGCTGAGACCGCACGGAAGTACGGACTTGCCGAGAACGCGAGTACGTACTCGCGATTTGTGCAATCGGAACACCAGCGTACTTGATGATGTCACGGGGCAGGCTACATAACTG
>VUQR01037200.1:12541-23794 GCA_015108515.1 Hemichromis elongatus
AAAAAAAACCTCTTCAGCATATTTGGAAGGAAATGGGGAGAGGGAAGGCGGGGTGGATTTCAGAGGCTGTGCCGCATTTGCAAAGCAGCGTAGGGTTGTTGATGCGAGCCATGTTGAGGATGATGGAGCTGAGAGGCTTAACTAATTTTGGAAAGAGAGAGCAGGAGGAGGAGGAGAGCGGAGGGGGGATTTGGGGCCTTTTGTTACAGCCTGTTTGATCTGGGAATTTGGGGGAAAAAATGGCCCAGAGATGTCGTGAAAATGAGAGAATTACGGTTCGGGTCCCTCACTCTTCTTCTCCTCCTTCTCCTTCTTCTTGTTTTTTTAATCAAACTCGAGGAGCAGGGGAATGCTGATGCACTCCTGTGTCAAAGCAGCAGATACCCACACCAACACCACCTCTTTTTTTTTTTGGTTACAGATAATAACTGGATCTAGTTAAACCCTGATTGTTAATTGCTAATTACTCGTCGTGCATGAGGAGCCAGGAGAGCGTGGCTAAGCTGATCAAATGAGTCTTCGCTCTGGAGCTTGTAGGTTTTCCCATTTTGTCTCGTCCCCGTGTTGTTGGGGCGTTTGGAAGGGCTTGTTTTCGATGGCTTCTGACAAGATAAAGACTGATTTTTTTTTTCCCAAGAAGGGTGGGAAGTACAGAGTGGGAGGTGTGGTGGAGAGAGGAGGGGGGCCTTATTTCCCCTTGGGTGTGATCACAAGCATTTGATTTAAAGCTTTCATGGGTTAACCAAAGCACATCCCGCAGGTGTTTTTTCTCTGGAAGGCAGCTCTCGATACCCAGCGAGCTGTTTGGCTCCGGTTCAACGTGCATGATTGTCGTAAAAGATGAGACTCAATTTGCTTAAAAATACTCGAACTGGCAACCAAAGAGAGGATTTTTGTGCCTTAATGGAGTTTTTAAAGGTGACGTTTGGCAGCAGTCTCTCATTTAAAAGCCTCAATCACTTCATTATCAGATTGTGAAAAAAGAAAGGTAAACAAAGAAGATTTAACCTCTTTGATGCCATCTAGGGTTAGGCTTCACTGCTGATGACCTTGTGGACATCATCTGGTGGGTTATTTACACTCTTTATTTAGTCTTCTTGCTCTGCAGCCTTTCTCTTGCCCCTCACCCCCCATATTCCTCCATCTCCCTCCTATCTTAAACCTCCCTTCCTCCAGCAGCTACCTGAGGAGCTGTCAGTCTGGATTGCCGCACTGTCTGTTCATCCTGTCAGGCTGAGGGACGCGTCCCGATCAGCCGTGGACACTGATAGACCTGTCAGGTGAGATGACAGCCGCGAGTGAAGACGCGTACAGACAGGTACATGTAATGTGACAACGCTCCCTCATCCCTCCTCCACCGCCACAACTACCGCAGCCGCCACCCGCTCCCACTTCCCTTCACTTCCCCTCCCTCTGAAAAATAAATATCCATAAGTTGGAAGAGTGCACACGGGATGAGCATGTTTCTTGACGAGTTGGGGGAAAGTTTTCTTTTGAGCCTGAGCGGATGTGATGCAGCCACGTGATGAAGTTTGGTATCGTGTCAGGGGCTGTTTCTGCTTGTGATTTGCATAAAATGTAAAAGATTTTTCTTCATCTTCTTAATATCTATTAATAAAGATAAATGATACCCCTGAACCTAATGGACTTCTATAGCACTGAGACCTAAGAAATTATAAAATGCCACATTCTCTGTTTGGTTTAAACTTCACGTGAGAGCCATTTGTTTGCAACCTGTGTTTGACATCATTTTTCTCTCCAGTTACAAAGTCCTATTGTTGCCAGATTGACAGTATTCAACCAGAGCTTTAAATTTATAAAAAAGTGAAAGAGATTTACAGCTCTCAAAACTGCTGCAGGTTTTTCCTATATAGCTCAAAAGACTGACATAGCTATGGTTATGGACATTTTGAAGCCTGGGTTATCAGCTAGCCTGACCTTCCCATAGGTTTGGAAACCTGTCAGCATCCATTTAGCCATTTTAAGCAGTTTCTCAAGTTGTTGTTGGAGGTTGCTGACAGATTGCTAAAGCCCACCTAAACAAGCATAGATACTGGCAAGTAGCCCCTGCTAGCCACCGGTTGCTAGGAAAAAGCCTGTATTGATCCAATGGTTGGCGAGTGGTTGCTTTTGGGTAATGCTGCTTTCTGAAACACAATGAAACATAGAAGATCTTAATTCAGTATGACTCAAAATGAATGACTGAACCTACATAAAGCTTTTTCCACATAGAATGTAATAGAACAAGTACTCTTTCTGCGACCATGGGCATCACCCTCTGCTGGCCATTAAATGAGGACCTTTAAAATTGAAGTCGCTTTTAGAGGCAGCCTTGAGCGGCTATTGGAGGAAATGCAGTTTTTTGGTTGATCTCCTTTGTCTTATTTGTTTTTCATTTGTTTTAATCACATAAATGTGTTCTTTCAGAAGAATGTGTTATCACATAAAGGTCACTCTCAGTAACTCCTGGGTGTTACCAGATTTTCTTCGAAGTAAGGCAAAATTTCAGTCACCTCCGTTGGGTAAAAGTAATGATCATCTACTCCACCTCCTTTACCATACCCAATGAAACATTGACAAATTAATATGGTTGGTCCCAGATTGGATCAGATGGGTGATCAGTGATCAGGATTTCTGGAGTGGCCAACCAAAGCTGTAATACTTTGTTGAGGATAGGCTTCAAATGCTTCAAATACCAACATTTTATGGTTTGACCTTGTTAAATGTACAAATTTTCAGCTTTTTTTAATGTTCGTGTCTTTTTCAGTTCTTACAAGCTATTCCTTGTAAAATGGTACAAAGACCCTATGCTTTCACAAATGTCAGCCATAATACGACTACAAGTTCGAGGCAAGAGATTTCTTTGAAAAACATCAAACAAACAGAGGACTCACTTTGATTGACCTGAGCTTCAACCGTTTCATGACAGAGAAACATTTGATCACAGCACAATAGAATACATCCTTTAATAAAATCTAATATCACCAATTTAACCATATGTAGATATCTGCATGACTTTATCGAAAACGTTTGAAGTT
Organism: Hemichromis elongatus; assembly: GCA_015108515.1. Classification (NCBI taxonomy): domain Eukaryota; kingdom Metazoa; phylum Chordata; class Actinopteri; order Cichliformes; family Cichlidae; genus Hemichromis; species Hemichromis elongatus. Next base: position 15,580 of record VUQR01037200.1, read on the forward strand.
GTGCGACAACCAACACCAGATCCAGATATTATCAGCCTTTAAATGGCCATTACTGACTGTTGTCAGTCACACGCACAGAGACAGAAGGCCCCTTCCTCCACCTTCTGTAAGGCTTAGCAGGCTGTTACAATCACTGTGATTAGGTAGATGAAATATAAAGGTTGTGTACATGTAAAATCTGCAAAATTCACTCTTTATTTTAACCTAAACCATGAACTTTTTGTAACTTTTTCTAACTAGTGATTGCATTTGGTGCCTAGAACTAAAGCAAAACACAATAACACCAAAAAGGTTCAGGTCCAAGGAAAAACATCCCCACTTCCAAAAAGACCTGCAGGAAAAAAATGGTTCGTTAGTTAAGGTTACTTTAATGTCTTCCATAAAATAAAATCATCGTGGATTTAAAAACTGCTTTACCAGGCAATAAGAAACAATTATATTTACACATGAAATAGACACATTTTAGTAAGTAAATACCTAAAATACAACAAATACACTTTTCCAAGTGTTTTACATCTGCAAAATTATTATATAACTTTATAACTTTATATAAAACCAGCCTCATAACTTTTTATAACATTTATTGAGTTTTAATGTTGCAACCCAACTTAGCAAAACGACTTGTCAGACACAAACCAAGAGCTTTAAAAGGATTTTACACACAATCCAGTGCTAAGAAAGGCAGCTTTCAACTGTGAGTCACTTGGTTTTAATCTTGTTGGCACCACTTTTGTGCACTTTATATTTTCTAACATGACTGTTGAGGTAAGTTTAGTGAAATTATTGAAACAAAACCTAACTAATGCACTAGGGCCAGGTTGTAATTTCCAGGACAGGGATTTTTGGTGTGGGGCTCAAGGGGCCAAACAGAAAATCTTAGCTCAAGGACCACATAACGGATGAATCCGGCCATGCCAGTAAAAAAGGAGGTGGCGGGAGAATTATAAGTAAAGAACAAGGTGCCAAGGAAATCACATTCCTAAGGATTATGGGTAAAATAATAAGAAAGACGGCCGTTACAGCAAAAGTGATGAGAGCAAAAAATGAGGGAGGAAAGATGTGGGGGTGGTAGTAGTGGTCGTGGGTGGAAGAGGGGGGTGGGGGGTGCCAAGTGACACAAACCCCCCTTGGCAGCCTAATTAAATTTTCCACTTTTCCACACTCACATTAAGCCTCCATTGAGCCGGAAGGAATGGACGCACCGGAGGAGTCGACCCCAGGAAGATCAGCCGCCACCACCGCCTCGCCTCCCTCTTTGCAGTTCCACATTTCCGTTTGACCAATCAGAGACAAGGTGTGTAAGTTCCAACTGAGGATAATATTTGTTTCATTAAGAACACATTAAAACCTAAAGAGCTCCTTTTTCTTTCCCCAGTTTTTCTTGACTGACATGTGTCTCCATGTATCACGATCAGTCCACGATTCATCCATCCTTATCTCAACTGGGGAACCAAATCAACGTGATATCGTGGTATAAATAGACCTCCACTTCAGGCATATTTTGCCTGTCCTTTTAAACTGTGTTTGTGTGTCAATATACAACTTTAAATGGCACGCAAAGTCGCTTCAGTTAGGGAAATGGTCAAATTGGGATTACGCTGTTGTTCATGGAGGCCTGAAATGGCAAGTTTGATGAAACACGGGGTGTTTTTTACTCATGCCGTTTCTTGATACCTGATAATATGGCAGAAAATTTAAAGGGTCTTTCCATGGGTTTTTTTGAAATAAAGTAACACAGAGAGCAGTGAAAATGCAGAGGTGGTTTAATCAGAAACAGCTTATAATCAGAAATGGTTCTTTAGATCTTCTATGGATGTTGGCTCCATGTAAGAATGATCCCACACTGCTTTAATAATGTTAAGGTCTGGGCACTGGGGAGGCAGATCCATAACAGATAGTGTTGTGCATTCTTCAGGGCTTTGCTAGATTTTTTTTTTCCTATTTCTTATAGACATGACTCTGACTGTTCATTCAGGTTTTTAGTCCTGATATTTCTTTTGTTCTCCACTTGTCCGATTTCCTTAAAATTTTTAACAACACACTGCACACTGCGCTGATATATACCAAGCTTCCAGCTAATAGATATTTTGGAATCACCTTTTTGGTGCAAAAATACTATTTTGTGTCTGTCAAAGTATGTTATCACTGACATTTTACATTTTAAACTAAAGAAACATTAACATGTTGTGTTTTTGTGACAGGCTGCTGGGAATAAAGTGCCTAAAAATTAAATATAAACTTGGCTTTTTGTTGTCGGTTATGTGTGAACACAACACTGATTGGGTTATGTGCCTGTTTTATACCTGGGTGATTCATTGTTCGGTGTTAAGTGACTTAACATAGAATCAAAATTCATTCCTTTGAAAATGGTCAGATATAAACAGCTCGTGTTCAAAGAAATCATTTGAATGACTTTTAAACAGCCCAGAGAACTTTTGCTTAAGACCCCTTCAAAACAAATTCAGAAAGTTTGGTTCCTTGGAAGCTAAGTATAAATAAATTTCTTTTGTTCTTTATACATTTAAAAATGAAAACAAAATGGTTAAAACTGTGTTCAAGTTTACTGCATTGCCATCAGTGTGTTCAGCTCAAAACTGTAATTAAAACATCAGACGTACTCCATGACACGTTGTAAGATATCAAAGAAGCGGCAGCGGGGGAGATCTAAAAGCGGATCACTGATACTGTATATCTCCTCATCTTATTCCACGACAGATTTTCCTCCGAGGACCTGGATTCATGGAGCCACAACAATGAGGATTATTCTGCAGTGAAGATAAGCCTCAGAGTGGAGTAACAGCGAGCGAGTTACTGGTACACACAACCAAGAAAACAAAGCAGTCTTTATGTTTACACAGAGAAACACAAGATTTTATCTAAAGACACGCCAGCAATGATCTCCCCTTAAGCTGTGACAAGACAGGCAGTTCTGCTCAACTGAAATCCCCCATTTTTTGTTCCAGAGAGGTGAATCTGCTGCTTTTACAGTAACTGATACAACCTCATTTTTACCACCTCCTGGGAAAATATTTCTAGTGGACAGGAAGTGATGTGTTAGTGTTTCCAGACTTCCAGAAGAAACAGGCAGTTAGCTAAAACAGATCAAAAGCCCTGAAACTCAAACATCAGCAAGTGAAAATCCAAAGGTAAAATGATGTCACAGTCCCGCCCACACTTGTTGTTCAACAGGAGATTTCTGGGAAGTCTAGTGGAGACAATAAAGCAGCATTTTAAAGTTAAAGACTGAGAAATGTTCAACGAGAGCAGAAGTTAGTGTGATGCTCGGTCAACTGAGGTCAAGCAGCAGTAGCAGCAAGAGTACAATTCAACCAAAACCCATTAACATTCCAGGCAGCATGGAGCTCAGACTAGCATCCTCATAAATTACACTGATAACCTTGTTGACGGAGGGAGATAAACTCGCCCATTGTGAAAAGCGTCGCCCACAAATGCCATTTGATTGGACTGTTTTGGGCTCAGGACGAGGAAAACAACTCGCAGGAGGAACAAAACAAAACAACACGTAAAACTTGTTTTTCTCAGGCGCCCAGCATTTTTCCTTTCCTCTCTTTCTAGAACTGGGCGAGATGAGGTGGGGTGGTGAGGGGCGGACTGTTGTTTTCTTCCACTGAGAATAAGCAGTCCAGTAAAAGTGGAAGGAATGGCGGGGTTGTGTTTATTTGCGAAATCGCAGGTGGCTGTGTTGACCTGCTCTGAAGTCCCCCGACCACTCGTGTTCTTTTCTCCTCTCGGACGCCGTTATTTGTTCACTTCTTCCACCACATGCTCCAACATTTCCCCTTCTCTCTCTGTCTCTCACTCTGTTTGTGCCTGGGCAGCGTTCCATTCTTCTTTGTGTCGAAGTGCAGCGTGCCTGTGACGCACTTCCTTCCATTGTATCAGGAACTGATACCTTAATGCTCGTGAAGCATGAGTGCGTTTGGGCATGTACTATTGAAGGCACGGGTGATTACGGGTGTCTTGTCTTGGCTCTTTGCCTGCGGTCACTCAATTAAATGGGGCTGTGGGGAAAATTACAGAATAAAGATTCTTGCTGGTCTGCAATTTCCTGCGACAAAATGTATGTTAGATTTTGCAGCCAGTGGACGTGCACTGTGACATGAAAAACAACTGGTGGCTGAAGTTGGGTTAGATGATGTCATTCGGTTTGTTTCTCTACTGCAGCAGCAAAAAGGCATGAAGGCTCTCGCTCTTCTTTCAGTCAGAGTTGAAGCACATGACTGTTATGGAAAAGGTTTGCTGTTTGGTTTGTTCTCTGGAAGTTATGACAGAAATGGCAAATAGTTGAAATGCATTTGTTTACTGTAAAGAGAGAGAGTCAGCTTCCAGCAGCAGTGATAAAATTAACGTAAAATAACGCATACATTTCACATGTCCATCTTCTCCTCTAAATCTCAGCAGGAGATCAAAAATATCTATTTTGTCTTTTTCAGACAAATAAATCCTCACAAATTAAATATCCCCAAACTTCAGCTCCCATGAGGGCAATGGCCCAAATTCTTCTCTATTTCTAAGAAACGATTTGTGCTTTAATTTTTAGATTAACCCTCTAAGATATCATAAAGAATATTTTCTCAGAACTTTACACAATCCTGTTTGAAACGAGTGCTGTGTCCCCTTAAACAGATTGCCTTTTATATTTTGATATGTCGCATTTCAATCCAGTAACTGGGTCTTTTCTTTTCATTTGAGTTGACAAACAGTCATGGAAAAGGATTTGTTTGCCTTCTGGAAGTTATGACAGAAATTCAAATGGTTCACATACATTTGTTTACTGTAAAGAGAGAGAGTCAGCTCCACATCCAGCAGCGGTGATGTGTAGGCAGGTTTCAGGTTGCAGCACTGTAACCACACTTCAGCCCTGCAGGAAGCGCTTCTCCCACCTGGCACCTTTTCTTTTAACTACTGATATTTATAGAAGAAGAGCCTCTTAACATAATCAATACTCCTCGAGACTGCACATTTTACATCAAGCTTAACAATTACCATGAAAAAAAACAAAAAAACCCCCTCAGACGCTCCCTCTGCCTTCATCTGTTCAAGCCATCACTTAGAGGGGACCAATTACTTCTCATTTTCACATTTTCAGCTCTATATTTTATTCTTGGGCTTCACCACATTTGCTTTACATGACATACATATATATATATATGTATACACACTGTAATAATAAACACTCTCCAACCACTTTATTGGATACACCTTGATAGTACAACTCAACAACGTTCCTCTGAGATTTTGATTCAAACTGACATTGAAGCGTCACACAGTCAATGCATCAACATCATCACATCAATTCCAAGATGTGAATCTGCTGTTCCACGTCATCCCAAACACGCTTTACTGGATTTAGATCTCGTGACCTTTAATTGAATTGAGCTTTGTGAACATTTCCTATGTAACTTTAACAATGTTCAGTTGACACTAAGGGCTCCAAACTTTACCAAATTCTAGCCCTGTTATCTAAATGTTGCAGAAGAAATAGACAACAGGTAACATTTTTCCAATTTTTTTGTTGTCCCGTGTAAATTAGCCGAGACAAGTGGCAGCTGGTGTGGTCTTCTGCTGCAGTAGCCCATCTGCTTTAATGTTCAAAGTGTTGTACATTCAAAGATGCTCTTCTGCATACCTTGGTTGTACCAAATGGTTATTCTAGTTACTTTTGCCTTATAGTAATCTAGCTAGCTATGTTCCCTGGGAATAGGGGAACATAGCTAGCTAGCACAATTATATCCACAGGAGAAAAAAAAATCCAAAAGCAAAGAAATATAACCCTAACTAATTAACAGATGATATCTTTCTTGATTTTTCTGGATAAAACTTTAACTTTAAATCTTTTGCTGTTTCTGGTCATTTTGCCTAGCTATGATAATTAAAGTTACTCAGTAATTTAAGTAAATGACAGTGTTTTTAGTTCACATTGCACCACATCAAACACACATGAAAAGCTAACCACATACATATTATACATTTACAAGCAGCAGACATGAGCTAGGAAATGATTTGAGTACTTAAAAAAAAAAGTTCAAATAAAATTCAGTCTCAGTTGATCAAAAATCTAAATTTTTCAAGCCTCAATCAAGCCTCCTATAATCCTAATTATAACTTGCTTGGCCTACTCTAATTTGTAACCCCTTCTAGCAACCTAAGGTCCAGGTCTTTTTTTTTTTTTTAAAGAATTTCTTTATTACTTTTTCTCCTTTTTGTATTCCAGATGTTTTGTGTTGCATTTTTTAACACAGGGGTTGAAAATTAACATATCGTGTACCAAAGGTTTAGTTACTTTCATGTATAAATGTCGACTATATTTGCATGTAAGGCAAAAGTGATATCAATCTTCTCATTTAACTTAGCAAGAAAGCAAATCAGGTTCTTTCCCAAAAAGGTGAAAGCTTTCATTCGAGATAAAATCAACATGTTTAAATATAAAGTCATCGTGAAAGGATTTTAAAACTAAATTTTGATTTTACTATAGAAAAATGTTTCTGTTAACTGCTTTAGAGTTGTTTTTGGAAGCTAAATTTAACACTAATATTAAAAGGGTTCAAATTTAATGCGAACACCATTTCTCATATTCAACTCAATACATCAACCTCCTAAAACTCTTATAATGAAGGGTTTGTGCCTTTGTTTTTATATCGGAACTGACAAAGTCACATCCTCAGATTGTGAGTCGAACTCCAATCTTGTGTAAAATGAGTAGTTCTTTTTGAGATTCTCTGTGCAGTGTTTTCAGCCATGTCTGTTCAATGCTGTCCATCAGAGTCAGCCTCAGGTGCTCCTGAATGATTGTCATAAGTGTTAATTAATTGTTTTTCCTAAATGGGATCTGGCATTAAGGCTAAAGCTGCACCAAAGCAGGGCAGTTGTCTGAGTGGATTAGAATTCAGTCCATATGGATGTGGCCAGGGTGAAGGTGTTGTTGAGCAGCTGCAGAGCTTTTTGCATACCTGAATGATGTGAGTGGCCTTACTGGAGAGTATGCGGCCAATGAATTCATCTTCTTCTCTCTGCAATCCCACACTCCGGAGGTCAAGAACGTTCAAATTATCCCTCTGCGCTGCTGTGTTTGACTGCTTTACATGAGTCACCACAGCAACCAGTAAATGAAATCACTGAAGGATGCTTGCTTCAATTCACAGGAGCTGTCTGCCCGTCTGGCATCCAGCCTCCTCTTTTTAAAGCCATGTTCCTGCACAGTGGGCTTCCTGATGAAACCGCTGATTAGATTTCCATTCAAAACCTCCAACTTGCACAAAAAACTGTGACAAAGGGAGCACATGTTTGCCACAGCATTGTCAGTTCATGTGCAAGAAGGAGATCAGATTTTGCTCAGCTAACTCAAAAATGCAGTGAGCTTGGTGTTGCTGTTGTTGGGTAATCAAACAGCACGTGAAGTGTGTTAACAGGCCACTAGCACAGTCCCACTGTCAGTCACTTTGATTGTTCTTTAACCCACTCTCTGTGCTCAGAGTCAGCACTTTGTTACCTACGTGTGTCCTACTGGCTGCACCTGAGCTGTGAGATTAGCCACACTGATCATGTAGAGCTATTATCCAGGTTAGGGTATTACAACATGACAACATGACAGGCGACTGACGCCAAAGGAAAAGGAAAACAAAGTGATGCAAGGGCAAAAAAAAAAAGAAAAGAAATTGAAGGAAATATGTAGTGGATTCTGAACAGTCTCCTCCTCTTTGGCACATTCAGCTGTTTTCCAGAGAATTATGTAGCAATGAAGTGACTCAGTGTGACTGTAAATGCACTTTTCAGGAGGTTTGTATGTCATTTAACCTTCAAGTCACCCCAGTTGTTAATTTTTACATGTCCTGTTTTGAATTTTATGTGGAGAAATGTTTCTTACCATAAACGGCAGAATATATATATATATATCTATATATATATATATATATATTAAACTCTAGCTGTACCATTAAAAATATTCACAATATGTTATACACAATCCAAAAAAAACAAACAAAAAACTCAACAATAAATCAAATAAATTTAAAAAAAAAAACAATATTTAAAATGTGATGCAGCCACTTACCATGAAATACATCCCTATAAGGAGGACTTCAAATGTTCAAATGAGCCACTTCAAATTATATCAAATGATTTTTTTATATATATATATATCAGTCCTCTGTATTTATTTATTGTCAGATGTTCTAACTTCTAGTTCTCTTCGACC
>VUQR01037201.1:0-14528 GCA_015108515.1 Hemichromis elongatus
TAATCCCTGAGCGAACAGGAAAGGGAAGTGGATTTTGAAATGCAGTTTATTAAAGTGCAATTCCAAAAAGATTTTTGAAATGAAGTTTATTAAAGTGGAATTCCAAAACGATTTTTGAAATGAAGTTTATTAAATTGGAATTCTAAAATGAATTTACAAATGCAGATTTTATTTTACAATTCATTAATTAAGCACAGAAAATTTTATTTTGACGTGTGTGGCTCTTGTGGTTCTCCATAATTTTCTTCATTAATGTTTCACCCATAAAAAGTCCAGAACTCATTTCAGGCGATTGAGTCATTGGAGCCTTACTGGTCATTATGGCAGGATTCACATGGCTGCATTTCAGGCTTCAGTGTTCTCACTTCTTGTTGCTTTGACTGCGTGATGCCATGCATTGCTCAGTTTTTACGGATGTGTTGCTTCTCTTTGCTTATGCTGACATGCCGAAAGTCAAGAGAAATTCACCTTCTGAAGTGCCAGTATTGCTGTTAGCCAATTAAATTTTGCTATCTTTCTGTGCAGGTTTTATAGGAGAAATTGATCAATGCAGTGAATAATCAAGCTAAGAGTATCAACAAAGTTATTAATAAGCATTAGCTAGCTTGGCTAATGCTAACGTTAGTCAAAGTTCAGCTAGCTTGTCTTTTGATGACTTATTGTAGTTGCTATGAAATTGCCAGAGTAAAGATATCCTGACCTCAAAATTCTGAATTGAATTGAATTATACAAATTATTTTGTCTAAGTGACTTTGTGACATTTCAACAACAATAACAAAAAAAAAAAAATCCAGCAATTAACTGGATAATGACCAGGACAGCTGCTAAATTTTTAGCTCTACATTAAAACAGTTCTGAATAAAACCCATACCTTTACTCTTCAGCCACCCTCCTGCATTATACAGAAAATAAAACCGCAGCTGTTTTTCGTAAGTAAACCTCCTCAGACAGCATTTGAAAGAAAACCCCAAACCGAGTCTGTCAATGACAAAGCCTGTTCCACTAACAAGGGATTGGGAGCTTTGTTTCACGGAGCTTCACTTTTCATTTGCACAAATAGTACAAATAAGCTTCATTCCACACTAAGACTTGTGTTTAGAGACACTGGGTTCTCTCCACATCCGGGTTGAATTGCCCAGGGTATTCTTGTATCCAGAAATCTGTCCCATCTTTTGTCAGTCAGCTTGAGGATTTGTCCAAACAGTCTGGGATATTTTTTTCTCTTTCCGGGGGCTTGGGACAACATGTTCATGGGAAGCAGTACCACACAAATGATGCAAATCAAGTCCATTTTAATATGATACATCAAAAAGATATATTAAAGATGTATTAAGTTAAATCGTTCTCTCCATCTCTCATCCACACACACACATCCACACACACACACACACACACACACGCCACCAGAATAACAAACTGATTTGATGTTGCTAGGAAACAGGTCCTTTTTTTTAAAACCTCATTTTATTGTAATTTATTTCCCGAATTCATTCAAATGCTTCAATTATGATTTCCTGTCTGGAGAGTAAATCAGAAGGAAAACAAATAAAAGCAAGAATGTCTTCTGTCTAAAAGAATATCTCAGAATAAACATGAACTGACTGAGACTGCGAAGATGACAGAAGCCCCTCACTTCAAACTCCAATATATGATGGCAGTGCATACATAGTAATTAATATTGCAGACATCACTGTCATCTGCGGTATGAAAAACAAAGTGACGTCTCTATGCATTCTAATAAAATAAAACATTTTTTTAATCTAATTCCTAATGGATGTCAATCCATAATGTAAGCCTGTGGCTCCAATCATAAACTGAGATCTCTATGACAAGGAACCCCTCAAAACAACACAGAAGACTGTTTGTTATACTCTAATTACACATTTGATTAAGCAGTAAAACATTACAGGTGGAAGGCTTCAGTGTGGAGATAAAATCACAAAAGCTCCGATTGAATCTCTCTATTCAATAACGTGGAAGGATCTGCAGCCGCTCATGCAGCCAGTGGTACTGACAGACATAAAAGTAGCCTGGTGTGAAATTATTTCCAACTCAAGACTTCTTGGGTGCTTCCCAGTTGCGTTTCACAGTTTTTACTTTCTCATTCTGTGGGTCAGTGGCTGACTGTGGATTTGACATATTTTAAAACAGACCAATGTCAGGTTTAAAGTAAAGGTTTGGCATGCTTTCTGAAAACAAAACAAGTACCAACAAGAAATCTGAGACGACGACACAGTAGAATTGCTGAGGTATAAGACGATTCTCATGGATACTTTCAGTAAGTGGCTATTCCTTCCTCAAAGTTTACTTTTGCCCATTAATCACATACCTTTGTCACAATTTTAAGTAAGGTTTCCCCCCTCAGAGCTCTTTCAGCAAGCACAGTCTTATTCTTCCTTTGACGGCTCACTTTTGGGGTCATTACAGCGGATCATTTGCCTTTATCTAACTATGTCCTAGTATCATCTTCTGTCACACCAACTCTCTGCATGTCCTCCTTCATTACATCCATGAATCTTATAGTGTGGTCTTCCTCTTTTCCTCCTGTCTGGCAGCTCTATATTTAACATAATTTGCCCAGTATATCCACTATCCTTTCACTGTATATGTCCTAAACATCACAGCCCTGTATTGTCTACCGTTGTCTCTGAATGTCTCAACTTCACCTGTCCCTCTGATATACTTGCTCATAATTCTATCCATTCTTGTCACCCCAATGATAATAGCATCTTCAGCTCTGCCACATCCTGCTCTGCGTCATGTCTTTTTGTTAGTGCTAGTGCCCCCAGGCCATGCATCGCAGCATGTCTCATTACCATGAAGAATAGCACATCACTATAACATTTCAAATGTTGGCAAAATGTGTGGGACCACTTTTTTGTGTTTGATTTCTCTTCTCTGATTTTATTTGTTTAAATTTATGAAAAAAAAAATCATGGTTAAAATGGAAATAGTTACAAAACACTCGTTATTTTATTATGCACGCTAATGTAAATATCTTTTCAGCCAATCACATGGCAGCAATTTAATGCATTTAGGCATGGAGACAGTGTTAAGGCAACCCACTGAAGATCAAACCCAGAATTAGAATTGGGAAGAAAGGTCATTTAATAAGTAACTTTGAATGTAACAAGATTGTTGTAGAAGACCGGCTGGTCTGAGTATTTTCCCACACCACCATCTTTAGGATTTTTAGTTAATGGTCTGCAAAAGGGAAAATATCTACTGAGCAGCAGTGAGAGAGAAAATGCCTGGTTGATGCCAGAGGTCAGAGAAGAATGGCCAGACTGCTTTGGATAGTAAAAACCAAATGTAACTCAAATAACCACATGTTACAACCTGGTATTCAGAAAATCATCTCTGAATACAAAAAACATTGACTCTTGAAGCAGATGGGCTACAGCAGCAGAAGACCACTCCTATCCTAGGAGGCTGAGGCTGTAATTCACATGGGCTTTCAAAAGTGGACAATAGAAGTTTGGAAAAACATGATCTGGGCTGATGAGTCACACTTTCTTAGGGTCAGAATTAATTGTTTAAAACTCAAACAAGCTCACTTACTCAGATGATCTACACTTAGCAGATCTTGTTGAATCTATGCCATGAAAAATCAAGGATGTTTTTTGTTTTTTAGGCAAAAGGGAGTCCAGCCCAGTGTATCAAATAAAGTGGCCAGTGAGGGTACACAACATTACCCAGGAAAACCTTTCACATCTGCAACAAGTTTTCACTTGTTGTCAATTCTTTGGTCACCATAACTATATATCCCATGATAAAGACGGTTGGCCAAAGTCTAGCTATTTAATTCTGTGGAACTATCCTGCACACTAAAAAATAATTAGGTTAAATATAATCTTTACAGATCATGACCAAGCTGTGCTGACTGACACAGCTAAATATGCATTGGACGTTGTCTGTTTGCAGAATAAGTGTGGTATTATTTTAGATCTTCATATTTTCCACAACTCCCACAACTAAAAACCAAATCCAACACTGAACTTTAAACTAAACTAAAGCTTAACTATAAACTGAGTAATTTTCAAAATGTTCCAATAGCTGATCCAAGATGCTCTAAATGCCAGAAACAGGCTAATTAAATTTGACATTTTAATACATTTTAATTTGTGAAACATCCTTGTGCAACAATGTTTCACTCTGTGTCATGCTCACTCATTACAATTATAATAAGTACTATGATATAAGTTACATACATTAAAGAAAAAGCTATAGTAAAATGCAAAAAAAAGAGAGAGTAGTGATTCTACTTTAAATACCCTAAGAAACCACATGTAAGCCAGCAGTCTGAGAGCACAGGGCTTTGGTACTATGAGGTCTTTAAGATAAGATGAGGCTGATTATTCAAGACCTTGTACGTGATGAGAAGGACTTAAAATAAAAAATTTTGTTTGACTAAGGGAACAAAATATGATCATCAAAATATACTTAAAAGGAGACTGAACTTGATCATTGTTATCTAGAGGCTGGAGCATTCTATAAGCTACCTTTCCTATGAATGGCTCTCCCACATAAACGAAAGCTTAAACAGGTGGGTGAGGCTATCAGAAATGATTCTAATAAGGATATCGCCTCTCAATTATATTATACAGAGTTAAGAGTTAAAAGAAACCTGTGAAGCCTAACTTCTGAAACCTGAAATTTGGGCTCACTGCAACTACTTGCACATGTGATCATTATTTGGATCTTGTTTAATATAAGGATTCCCTATAACAATGGTATATAAATGAAAGGGCAAAGGCATAATGGATCACCTTAAAATTGTAGAATCAGTAAAAAAAAAACAACAACCAAGAAACTGGTTAGTGTGAGAATAATATAAGAAATATCATATTATTGGATTGTTACTTTTAATAATAACTTAATAACAGCAATATTATTAAGAATCAGAACCACTGAAATCAGAATTACCTTGAACTGAGACATATTGACAAATAAAGCTGATCTTAATGCATATGCAAGTTGTACTTTATCCTGATCAGTGTGATGTCGTGGTCTTTGGGATTTGTTTGGTAGCTTTTGGTTCTCAATTATTCCCAGTATTTTGAAGCTTTAGTTCTTGCTATATTTTAGTGTTGTTTATAGTTTTCTGTGTTGCCGAGCTTATTCTTGTGTGTGTGTTTCCCGGTGTCGTGTGCACCGGTGTCTCATTTCTTCCCAGCTGTCTCTTAATTCCTAATTCACCATCAGTGTGTATGTGTACACCTTATCCTTACAGCATCTGTTTTCCTCCCCATGTGTTTTCTGCCTGTTTTGGATTCTGTTTTTCTTTGATGGTGGATTCTTGCTTTCTTTGGATTTGTATCAGCTGAAATAAAGGGCTTTCCTTTTTTTTACCCAGCCTGCCTGGGAGTCTGCATTTGGCTCATCCTCCTGTGATACTTGACAGGTGGAGCTTTTTGGAACAAATACACTTTAGGATGTTTACATATAGCCTATGTTTAAATAACCTGTTTAGGAGACCATATTATATTTTGCAGAGCTTGTAAAACAGTCAACTTTACAATATTTATCCAAATTAATGGAAAGCAGGACTGCCTTTTTTATAGTCTATGCATAGAACTATTCTGCTACTTTCCATCCCTGGTTGGTTATTCCCACAATATGATCTAAGGACTTGTTTGAATGCAAAAACAACTACTTATATGATGCTGGGAGCAGTCCCAAGTAAGCGCAGTTTTACTGTTTGACTGACTTGCTAAAAGCTAGAATTCTCAGCTACTTTATTGAGCTCTTTTAAAATTATAATTAATACACAAAGAAATAAAGTTTTAGTAGGTTTTTCTAGGTTTTGGGCTGAAAGCTGTGTGGAAGTCAGGAAAATAAAGTAAAAAAAATGGTAGGCCCTGCTCTTTTCAAGGACTTGTGAAGCAAAAATTAAAAATATAGTAGTCTTGACTGACTTTGCAATAGCAGTTGTTGACTTTTATTGCATTAGGGGTTTCTGTTTAATGTCACTCTCAATTGACTGTGTTATTCTGCATTATTAAAAAACGAGAGCCTCGATACCGTGACACTGAGAAGTCAGAGCCATTAAGCAAGCTGGGGATTCAAAACACAGTGAAGTCAAGTGTGAAATATGAAGACTACTTCTCTTGACGGATGTGGAAGCGGACAGCAAAGTAATCAAGCAACAACAACAGCAGCAAAAAAGCAAAATATAAATTTAAATATAAAACCCTGGTGGGGTAACCCTGGTAATAGGCTGTATCGTCAGTCGAGCTGATCGCTGACAGTGTATTGTACTATTCCACAGATTTAAAAAACAGCTCACATAGAGGTAAAAACATAATTTGCTCTGCTGAATTAAAAAGTTCACCTCCGATGTGCAGGTCTCTGCTCGGAAAGGGCTCGGCTCTGACAGCCGACTGTACTACTGGGTCAACAACCGTGGATGGAGCAGCCTAAATCTACCCAGCCTCATTTGCAAATTCTCAATTAAAGTGAAAGTGCATCCAGGTCAGCAGCCGCCTGAATGGATAACAAAGATCAACAGCCTGCCTCTAATGATGAGGGCTCATGGTATGCACACAGCTGAGACTCAGTGGGGAAGCTGCAGTACCAAGAAGCAGGCATGGGAAATAAGAGAAAGGTGCAATACTGTCAGGTCGAATCACTGCTTAATGAAGAGAATAAATTAGGTCTTTAATAAAGAGCACAAATCGGGAACTATAATGTGATATTAATTTTGCTCAAATATATTAAAAATCCTAAATCAATAAACCTATTTAAGTTATATATTAAAAAATACACCGAATTAAAATGTATGTGAAAAATGTTTTCAAAATTCATCTTTATGTCCAGAAGCAGACTTTCAAATTCAAATTTGATTAGTGTTCAACGCAGCGATTGAGGTTATCTTCTATGATAAAAATAGACATGGTTGTTATTACAAGTATAAGTTCACATCACGGCAGCAGCCTGTGTTTAGGTTGCTATAGAAACCTCAGGTTCACACGATTACTTTTGGCTTTATATAAAGCTTCAAAACAAGACTGAAATAAAGCAGATGACTCCTTTTTTTGTTTTTTTTACCTATTCCACTTGTTGCAAAGAAAAAACTAAACTCCACTAACATAACTAGCATAAGCTTTTTGGTAACACGTTTAAGTAATTAATTAAATATATAAGAGAGTACAAGAGAGAAAGAATAAAATAA
This sequence comes from Hemichromis elongatus, assembly GCA_015108515.1. Classification (NCBI taxonomy): domain Eukaryota; kingdom Metazoa; phylum Chordata; class Actinopteri; order Cichliformes; family Cichlidae; genus Hemichromis; species Hemichromis elongatus. The sequence goes on from VUQR01037201.1 coordinate 7,175, forward strand.
TAGAAATCATCATAAGGTATCTAATGGATATACTGTATAGTATAACTAAATATGTCTGTATAGCATGAAGAGGGCAAGAACTGTATATATAGTGGCTTAAAAGGTGACTAAAATGCTGGATTCAGATTAATGTGCCCTTTCAGAGATTCAGATAGGTTTTATCCATTTAGTTTTCTATTGTTGGCTATCTGCATAAAAAAGCTCTGAGGTTTGCATTTCACTGGCCTGTCACAAGATTTCTATCTACTCTAATCTCATTTCAGAAATCGGATCTGTAACATTGCTGGCTTCATCAGACTGTCACCATCACGGCGCTTTTGTCATGTGAATGTGTCACTTATACGTTACATTAATGATCCTCATAACTCTATTCAGACATATCCATGACAGTAACAGAGCTACAGTAACCAGGCAATGTTTTTCATACACTCAATATTATAGAGCCTTCGAAAGAGGAATATATAAGGTCACAGTTTTCTTGCTAGTTTTGTATTTACCTGAGGAAGACTAAAGTATCTGCAGTTAGTCACATACAGCAAATTATTTAACAGTAGTGTATAAAGTGTGATGACTGAAGGCAGTGAACTCAAAATCAGCTCTGGAATGATTATACAATGTTAAAGTTTTGTCAAATCCTGACTTTACATTTATTGTAGATGGATCTTCGGTGCAGTAAAGGTTTCACTTAAAAGTTATTCTTTACAGACTTTTTAATTTGTAATAGGAAACTGTTAAATGAAGGAAAACTCAACATCATTAAATTTGTTTTGTGCTTTCGTTGGAGGTGCTAAAATGTGGAAAACACATGAATTTCTTCCTTAAATAAAGGAGCTTTGAGACTTCCTCTTGTCATCAGGGAGATTAGCATGAACATTATACATCTGAGTATTAATCTGGCAGACATTAAGTTTTTCCACATGGTAATGGTGTTTGGGGCTTTTGCAAAAAATAAGTTTGTGTCAAGTCAAGTTTGTGTGATGAGTAACTCTTGAGTATTCACAGGAGACTGTGGTTTCACAATACCAGGATTTCAACTTGACACGGATACCCAGGAAAATACTTGACACCATTTTCAATACCACAGAAAAAAAGAAAAAAAATCGAGATGCACTCTTTCTCAGTTTCATAAATGAGTAAACTATTTTTCAAGCTCTTTGACATAGTGAGAAACAAAACAAAAACTGTAAAATAACCATCCAACCAATTCTAGGTTGGGGGGAAGGCTGGAGCATATCACAGATTTTTTAAAGAAATTGTCAGGTCGTTCACCCAAACCACTTTTTAGGCAGAAATTCTGTTAATATAATCATAATATAATATTATATAATAAGCTAAATTAACATCAGCAGATCTCAAGCGAGATACACATGTGAAAGTTTGGATCAATATGGTAAACAGCCCTCACTACCACCACCAAAAAGGAATCAATCATTCGTCTTTTGGAAGACAGACAGAGAAGTGAATCAAGAATCCATACCATGGTGCATTAAAGCTATGCTGGTGGCACATGGATGTCTTAGCACCTTACTAAGGCATTTGGTTAATACTAGAACTCTTAAAAATCATGTAACTCTCTTAAATCTAAACCCCATCATCTCATATTTTATTTGACTTTTGCTAAAATTGGCTTATTTATCAAATACTTTAATTTTGGGGAGTGTGGGATAAAAAAAAAACTTCTGAAACTTTTACCGAGAACTGCCGGGTACGTCATTTTGACCCCATAGGAAATAATGTAAAACTACAACTGCTGCACGCCTGGTTGCCTAGCAAAAAAATTTTTTACACATAAAAGGCTGAAGGTTGCTATAACATGACCTAAAATTAGATATGTTATTGATAACTCTGCATGACCTTTTTCACCACACCCTATAATCTTCTCTGTGGTCTTCATGATTTCCACCTGACTGGCAATTCAATATTCAACATTTCCAAACCATCTTAACCTTGCCTTTCTAACCCTGCCTCCAAAACACTCAACCTGAGCTGATATACTAATTTCTAATCCTGTATATTTTGGTCACTTTCACTGAAAACTTTAACATCTTCAACTCTTCCAGGATCATTCATCATAGCAGGTCTAACTTCCCCTTTCACTCTATTCTTCTTTTCCTCTCTAGGGACACCAAGGGACACCAAGCATTTGAACACATCCACCACGTCCTCCTTGCAGCTTCATTGTAACACCTGTCCACCTCTCATTTACATACATATATTCTGTTTTGCATCTACTGACTTTCTCTCATTTGTCTCTAGAGGATACCTCCACCTCTCTCAGGAGCCACCACAATATTGTCTATGAATATATATATTCCATAGTCCCCTGAGACTGAGCTCAACTGTTAGCCTGTCCATTAGCATTTCAAACAAAAAGGGGATCAGAGGCGACACACTCCTCAAACATCCTCTGACTCCAACTTTGTGTTAAATAGTCTGGTTAAAAAGCTCATTGCCCTCTCTCTTAGACATCTCCATCCCTCCACAGATGTGTTACCTGTAACCTTCCTCCATCCGTCATTCTCTCTCTCATTTTCATCATTCATGAGTTTCTCAAGGTACTACTTCCACCTTTCTGCCACATACTCTCTTCTCTTGTTGGTACATTTCTATCTTAAGCCTTAATATCCCTATTTGCTGCACATCCTTTCCAGCTCAATCTTTCTGCCTAGCCAATCCAAAAAAAAAGTCCTTTTCCCCAGAGGTGGTGTGGAAGGCGGGTACGGAAATCTTATTCTTGATGAACATATATGAATGAATGTTTCTTTATTTGTTTGAATAAACAACAAATGACTGCAAAGTATTTAAGAACACATATTAACTCAAATTATTATTTTTTTTAGAATGAATGAAATGAATACTGCATCTATAAAAAAAACAAAACATCAGAACTGATACAAAACGTCATGTATGTGCATCCAGCCTACTCACCTTCGAGGTAAGGGGTCAGGACAGTGTGTGAGAGGGCTGCTGGCAGTCGGAGGAGGTTCCCTTCGGCTCCTTAGCGATTGGCTCCTCTGCACCTGCCTCAGCACACTACTTTTAAGGTCCAGCAGCGTAGTCATGATGTTTCACTGCAGAGTTGAGACAGGGCGCAAAAGTTAAGACTCTGCAACTCACCACAACCCCTCAAAGATAGTAATTTGTAGGCTCAACTCTGGAAAGGTTGGTCATAACACATTTGATTTTAGGTACAAGACAATATTCATAAAACTAGTTGTTTCTTGAAATACACTTGGTCTGAAGGCTTCTTTTAGTTTAATCAGCTGCATAATCACCCTCTTTCACCTTTAACATAATTATTCTCTTCCTCAACAGGAGCTGTGTTCTATTTCTGTCTGCACCTAACTGATGCTGCAGGGTATGCAATTTATCTTTCACCTTTATGTCTGAGCTGCTCAGAGCCAATTGAACTCTACTGCACTTTGTTAAAAAATATGCAAAACAAAAGAGTCACAGAGTGAAAAAACAAGGCTGCATAAAAGTAATGGTCACAAAGGGTGTTTTATAATTAAAAGAACAATAACACATATTTTTTAAAAAATAATGAGTTAAGTACAAGCTAAATTTGGAAATGAATGTCTTAATTATAGACCTGTTCTGCGTGAGGATGTAATTTTATGCATTGTACTGCTAAAACAGTACAGATTCCTTGAGACACGGAGTCCACTTGATCTTCTAGTGTGTTAGGAAACCAGACATGAGTTAGAGGTAGAGCTTCTGTGGACTGGACAGAGTTTTCCACCCTATTCCATAGATGCTCAAGATTTGGGGAATTTAAAGGCCGAATCAACACAGTGATCTCTCTGTTTTTGTACTGTGGGAGAGCATATTATCATGCTGAAAAGGGCCACTGTCCTCATGACATAACAAGGGGTATATCTGGTTTACAACAATTTTAGGTGTAATATCTGCATGAATGCCAGGACCAAGGATTTCTTAGCAGAACAAGCCAGAGCATCACACCATGTTCTAGAGCTCTTTGTGCTACAATATGGGCCAGCTTTTGCTTTTTACATGCATCAGTGAGCTATGGTCATCCCAAAACCTGTAATAGGCTTACTATTTGCCCTTCTTAGGAATTATTAGGTACTAACCCCTGCATACCAATGACAACCCACAAAACCATTTGCCTTGCAAATCCTTTGAGTTTCTCTTTTGTCAACTCATCCAAATTCATGCACATTTTTTCCTAATTCCTGTACATGAAATACAAAACTGACTGTTCACTTTCTATCCTAGACTAGAATTGGACTCGCTTGCAGACACTAACGCAGACAGCTGTGCACACCTTAACCTTAAGTATTTGTTCCTGTTATACATTTTATAACTCAGTGCACGGTAGTGTAGTGTCTCCACAGGCTGTCACAATAACTCAGCAGGCACACATACATTTGCACGGAGCCTTGATTTTGACAAATTTATAACACATGGACCTGAGCAGACCTTCTCTTACATTCAATACTTATGTATCCCACTCCTTAATAACTGCTATTTTATCAACATAATCAATGTCATTCACTTCCTTTTAACTTGCTGCTAATCTGTCTAGCATGGTCTACTGTATTAACCCTGCATGCAGTGGCTGGGGAAGACATCTTGCATAATCAGTTTACATAAAAGCAGTTAATATTGACGTAAACTTAATTTTTCAAGTTCTCATACCTGACCGTTTTCAAAGGATTTGTTTTTGTTTGTTCCTTTGTTTAAGCCACTTAATGTTGACTTAAAAAAAAATAAAGTACACGACTTAAGGGATTAATCATTGTTGTCTCTACACATTTCAGACAACTTAAAAAATGATTTTTAATTCCTATAGGTGCGTTATTACTAGGTGCCTCATGCAAAAACATAATTTGTTCTGAGGTATGCCAAATTATACAAGAACTTATGAGATCTTATGGAGCGATGAGTTTGAGCCACCATGCAACCTGATTTGATTGAAAACATATTCATTTTTCAGCTTAACAGTGGACCCGAACACACTGCCAATGCAATAAAAGGAAAGAAAAACACACAATGGAACACTATTGGTCAATAAATCTCTTAATAAAAAAAGCACCTATTCCCAGTTTTACTAGCAAAATATAGAGAAATAAGGGGTTGCTGAGGACCCAGTACTGTTCATTACTATATTAACAATGATGTATTTTTGGGGATTCAGTATTGTGTGATGAATGGGAATCCTAGCAGCATGAGATTTTGTTACTTTTGCACAGGACTTTTTTGAATATCTTGGCAATTAACATAATTGTTTACTTGCTTAAATTTGATTAAGAAGATTGATACCAGTGTTACATATCCTAGTACAGAGATCCCCAACCCCCGGGCCATGGACCGGTACCAGTCCGTGAGCCGTTTGGTACCGGGCCGCGAGAGTTGAGGTTTGGGTTTGAAATCTATGGTTTTCAGGGTTTTATCATTAATATTTATTGTTTTTATCGTTAACTCAGTTTCACAGTGCCTTTTCCCGTGTGTTATGAATAAATTCTCTCTTTTTTTTGGTACTGGTACTGGTTTTAGTTTGTTGTATTTATCTGCGACACCTTAAAGGCCGGTCCGTGAAAATATTGTCGGACATAAACCGGTCCGTGGCGCAAACAAGGTTGGTGACCGCTGTAGTGAATAAAACACTAGCTAGTGATAGGTGGATTTTGAGAAAACACAGATTGGCTGTTTTCTGTTGTTTTATATTCATTTTTGGGAGAAGTGCTATCAGTCCTCTCATCTGTCTTTCGGCTATAAAGTCAGGATCAGAATTACATTTTTTATTACTTCCATCTGGGTAAAAAAACAAAACATAAACAATAACCCCTAAAGGAACTTACTGATCTCAGACTGACCTTGGTCATTCAGTTATTCAGGATGATGAATGTTTTAAATCGTAAGTGACCAATCTGTAACAGCATTAATTAGACTTATTGAACTAAGGAGCCATTCATCAATCTAGGCCACAAACACTACTATGAACATTCAATGAGTGGACAGCTGATCTACACAGGAGGAAACCAGGTTGACCGTGGTCTTTGCAAACAATGACTAAAAGTCCTTGCATATAATACATTTAATTAAACAAGATTATTTCCAGTAGTTAATTTCTTATATAGTTATTTCATAACATGACAGGTTTTTTTTCAACAAATTCAAAAATGGTATCTGAGCATATAAAAAGAAATATATCCTTGGGCTGTCATGAGTATGAAATATGAATTTAGAAATCTGAGCCTATGCAACATCCTGAAAGAGATTGGCACTGTGTTGCTAAGCAATTCTCTGAGACTGAGGAGTTCACTCTCAGAGCAACTTGCCATAAAGTGAATTCTCATTTTGGCTTCATAGTGTCTTTCAAGTGTAACTAAATTATATGTCCTAATAACAATATCACATGCTGTCACAGCTCCATGCAGAGCCAAACAATCAAACAAATTCTTCTGAATGGAAATATTAATATAAGCTGCACATGCTGTCATTTTCACCATGTAAAGGAGTAAACAAAAATATGAGAAGGAACCACAATAAGCTTGCAATATAAAAAAAAATGAAGCTTAAACTTTTTGTGTCATAGTTTTGGTGCATATATAAATATATATATATATATATATATATATATATATATGTGTGTGTGTGTGTGTGTGTGTGTGTTGACCTGCGGGCGGTCAATTCTTCATGCTCGGGTTCTCTACCAGAGGCCTGGGAGCTTGAGGGTCCTGCGCAGTATCTTAGCTGTTCCTAGGACTGTGCTCTTCTGAACAGAGATGTCCGATGTTGTTCCAGGGATCTGCAGGAGCCACTCGCCTAGCTTAGGAGTCACTGCACCTAGTGCTCCGATTACCACTGGGACCATTGTTACCTTTACCCTCCACATCTTTTCGAGCTCTTCTCTGAGCCCTTCATATTTCTCCAGTTTCTCGTGCTCCTTCTTCCTGATGTTGCTGTCGTTCGGGACTGCTATGTCAATCACTACGGCCGTCTTCTTCTGTTTGTCTACCACCACTATGTCCGGTTGGTTAGCCACCACCATTTTGTCCGTCTGTATCTGGAAGTCCCACAGGATCTTAGCTCGGCCATTCTCCACCACCCTAGGGGGCGTCTCCCATTTTGACCTCGGGTCTTCCAGGCCATACTCAGCACAGATGTTTCTGTATACAATGCCGGCCACTTGGTTATGGCGTTCCATGTATGCCTTGCCTGCTAGCATCTTGCACCCTGCTGTTATGTGCTGGATTGTCTCAGGGGCATCTTTACACAGCCTGCACCTGGGGTCTTGCCTGGTGTGATAGACCCTAGCCTCTATGGATCTTGTGCTCAGGGCTTGTTCTTGTGCTGCTATGATTAGTGCCTCTGTGCTGTCTTTCAG
>VUQR01037206.1:0-17296 GCA_015108515.1 Hemichromis elongatus
ATATATAATATTCAAAGCAGTTTTAGAAATCTCCACAACTTAAATGTCCTGAAACTAATTTAGCTAATTTAGCCTGGGATGCATTTCTGAAATTTCAATTTAACCTCAATCTTTCTGATTGGATCTTCCCTCCACTTAATTATTCAGAAAACACTTTTTTAATTCAAAAATGTTTAAATTTAAAATGTATATTCTCCAGCAATGAAGGGGTTAAAAGGACATGGCATGAAATTAAATGTGGAGAATTGTCCCATTCATGGAAATAAAGTAGGCTTGAGTGGGATTTTTACAGTAAACTGTGAATGTGTGATATTACAAAACCTGGATCAAATGTTTATCTGCGTGTGCATGCCGGTGCCAGTGTTGTGCATGTGCACTTTACGAGGGATTTAAAACATTTTTCTGACACGAACAGCCAGCTCCAATGCACATGTGCAGTTGGTGTGAGATATTGATACTAGTCATGTGTATGCCAGCTTAGCACATGGCTTGCCTCCCTCTCCCTGCATCAGAGGATTAACTATTACAACACTGACAGCTGCGTCACCTCTCAAGTTGTACGGTTGTATGAGAATTTGCAGAAAAGAAATCATTCCGTCGTACTTTCCGTCTGTGCGATGGCACGATGAAAAAGGTTTCGATGTGATGCTTCTGTAGGAAGGCATGTCTCTCGTGACCAAAGCCCGGTTCCACCTCATAGTCTCCGTTCAAACACTCCAGGGTGGTCCTTGTGATGTGCACCTTGCTGAGAGCACAAGCACAGCAGAGGACAAAAAGCAGTTAGTGATAAAAAGTCCAACGCTAAGGTCTCAAATCATTATCCCCTCATTATTTTTATAAGCTTAATAGCCCCTCGGCTTGCTCAAAACTCTTCACATCATAGAAATTTTCATCCTGATGATTCATCTAATCTGGTAACGAGTCCTAAAATCTTATTACCTCACTTGAAACAGAATCAAATTTAGCCAAAGAGGTGCTCTCATTTCAGTGCTGTTTAAATGCAAATCTGCTTGTTACTGTATGCCAGTGTGGCAGAGGTGTTGTCTTTGGCCTGCTGCCGTGGAGGGGTGGTGCAGTGAGCTCTCGGGGTTGCAGAGGGGACAGGTGTTTGTGCAGAGACTAATCACTCTCTCCTTATATATAGTGATGGTGGAGACTGATGGGGAGAGTGTGCAGTGGAGGAAACTGCAAGAGGAATTGACTCCTGGCTCGAGTTGTGCCTTAACCTGAAGCTGGTGAACAAAATAAAGAAACCCAAGCGTGTCCGCATACACTGTGTTAGTCCGATCACTGTTACAGCCAGTTTAATGAAGTGAGATTAATTTAATCGTGGTGGTCAGTTTTATTTTTAGCTGCTGTTTATGTCCTAGTTAGCACATTTGTGCAACTACATTAAATATGAATTATTTTGTTGCAACGGTTTTTCAGGGCTGAGAGTGGGATAAGTTGACCTCTTAAAAATTAGTATTAATCAACAATTAGCATGAACACCAAGGAAATGATCCCACTAATGACTATAGTAAGCCAATTCTCTGTGCCAGTAAATCCAGATGTTGTACGGAAACAGTTAAAAACACTCAGCTAAATATAAGCATGCCCCGTGTGGTTTATTGTGGTACAAATCTGTAAACTAACACAGGTTGTGATCTGTCAGTTACTTGTTGAGCAGATATTGGTGTGCCTACTCAGGGATGCTGTTTTATGTTTGCATTGCTTTGATATTTTGTTTGGCTGTTTCTGGGTCAGATCAACAGGACAAGTTTAGGGATGTATCTTACAACAGTCGTAGGCAGCGCCTTATTTGATTGGATCTGTAACACCTTTGCTATTTATTGAAAAAAGTACATAACAGTAAACTATAGCTTAGTATAAATTATAGTATGAGATTATTTCACTGATTATATGTAGCACAGTCCAATAAATTTGTGCTTGGGTATGGTGAGTGAAATGCTAGTATTTTTATTCCAATATGATCCCTTCTGGTGTCAAAAAATGTGGTGCTCTCCAAAACACAATCTGATGGCTATATATGTTCTAGATCAGGGGTGCTCAATCCCAGTCCTGCAGCTTTTAGATGCATCCCTGCTCCAACACAGCTGAATCAAATGGTTTGATTTCATCGTCAGCATGCCATCAAGTTTGGCAAAGGCCTGATAACAAGCCATTCATTTGATTCAGGTGTGTCGGAACAAGGATGCATCTAAAAGCTGCAGGGTGGTTACTCTTGAGGACTGGGATTGAACACCCCTGGTCTAGATATACATAGCAGGCATAACATTATGACGTGCTGCTTAATATGAAGGTGTGCTGTGGTAATTGGCACTAAGCTTTTAGCGGCAGATCTTTTAAGTCCTGTCAGTTGCAAGGTGGGAACTCCATGGATCCAAGTAGTTTGCCATTTCAAAGATGCTCGACTGGACCGAGATCTGGCAAATTAAGAGTCAAAGTCTCAACACCTCAAACTCTTTTTGTGGTGCCAGGTGCTCCCAAAGTAATTGACAGACGATGTTAAAGAAAACATGATTCATCAGACAAGACGAACCTTTTTCCATTGCTCTGCGGTCCAGTTCTGATGCTCACATGCTCATTGTTGGTGTTTTCAGCAGTAAACAGAAGTCATCGTGGGCTCCCTGATTTGTCTGCAGCTATGTAGCCTTCATACTTAACAAACTGTGATGCACTGTGTATTCTCACACCGTTCTGTCAGAACTGATATTGATTATTCAGTCTTAGCCTTTGACCTTATTGCTGGTGAAACAGCATTTGGGTCTAATGACCACTGAAAACTTAAAACACCCCACAAGAGCCCACAAGATTCTCTGACCCAGTCATCTAGCCACCACTATTTGGGGTCCTAATATGAGTCCCTATTATATCCCACTCACTGATGGAAGCCATGACGAAGAGATAATTGGTGTTCTTCACTTCAGCTGTCAGTGGTCGTAATGTTATGTCTGTTCCCTGTAGGTATTTTATGTCATGTAAGCGATGTATTTTACATTGCTAGCTTGTAAGTTCTGTTTATACACAATTTACGTTTTTTTGTTAAAGAAATAGGATTTTTCTTTTAACTAATGATTTTATGTGCCTTTATTTTAAGCAGGCTTTTAAATTATAATTTATATTTATCAAATGGTGATAGATTATTAGAGACAGTGCTACAGAATGTAGATAATTGTTTTACACATAGGACTAAACTGTTTAGCCTACCTTGCTAGGTTAGCAAGAAAATGTGACAGCAGTTAGCATTAGCTATAAACTAATGAAATTCTTAATTTAACACAACTGAAAATCTCCAGTAGATAACCCTTTTGGCATGTCCCTGGTCTTCTAAGCTACTGGTACTTGCCCTGATATACATTTGCCTGTAGCCATCTTATTTGATGGCGCTATCATTACTATTTTGAGTCTACACAGAGTATGACTCCTAATTGCTCTTAGATAGCATGGTTAGATTTTTGTTTGACATGAACTGGTGTGGATAACTTTTATTTCCATCTGGACTGCAGATTTTGTAAAGTTTATTGCCCCATAAATAGCTAATTATGGCAGGGCCATTACTATTTTAAACCCTTTCTTCTGCAGAAACTGTATGGAAGCTGTAGCTGCATTTTGATTCATTTTAATCAGATGTGTGTGCTTGTGCTTACAGGCCTCTATCTATTCTTGTAAAAAATGAAGTCCACCCTTACTGCTTCCAGAGGAATTGGTAAGTAGCAGCCGGATGCTGTTCATCAAATCATCATCAGTAAGTGTGAGCAGCTCTATAAAAGTAGATGTTTTGGCAGTTTGTTGATCTCCAGCTTTGTGTTAACATACTGCAACAGTCTTATCAGGGGTGGACATCCCACAAAGTCAAATCATGCAATGCTGCTCCCTTTTTCAGACGGGATCACTACAGGTAACTCTTTGTGTTTAATTTGGCAGATTTTTATGGTAGATGCAGAGTTACATCTCAGACTCTACAGGCCTCAGTTAGCAAGTAAAATGGTAAGTTCAGGACAGTACTATTAGAAGGCTTAGGTTTGCAAATCTGTAGCTAAAGAATCCATGCGACTGGAAAGATATCCTTTGGACAGGTGAGATTGTGTAAAGATGTTTGGCTATGATGCAACATGATTGGAAAAAACAAAGACAGTATATTAGCACAAATACATCAGCTGTCAAGCGCAGTGTTGTAGAGGTGACGATTCAGGCACAGGACCTGCACACTAAAGTAGACTAGAGTCAAATGTGAGTCCATCTGTCTAAATGGTAATGCTTGACTGAAAATGGATCATGCAACAGGACAATGGCCTCAAACATGGGGGCCAAAATTCTACAATAATGTGAAAAACTGATAGAGACCTACAGAAAATGAATACTTCAGCTTCTGGCTTTTTAAATTTTGTCCAACAAGCTAATGAGACATACATAAAAACATACTATTTTACACACTTTTTACTAATCTTCAGTTAATGGATGGAAAATGGTTGACTGATCAAGTGTGTTTTCACTAGTTTAATAAATTTTGAAAAAATACTCAGTAAATTCATTGTTTGTTTGTTTTTGGGGTTTTTTATTTAATTTTTTATTTCTATGTAAATGACCCTGTGAATTAGGATAACCATTTGAGAAGTCTATAAATATAGTAGTGTAATACTGTGTCATATTACTGTAGCTGACATACTGTATACTGTGTCTTTGCATTAGTGTGTGCGTGCTGTGTTAGTCTGATTTTCAGTGGGTGTAACAGCCAGTACCGACCCAGGCAGCCCTCCAGCCTCCATCACATTCGCCAGTGTGACATCGTTTGACCAGACATCATACTGCCATTTTCTCAGGCCCAGCACGCCACACAGCACCCGTCCTGTGTGCAGGCCTACACGCATGTTCAGATCCACCTCCGTGGCCTCCACCACTGACCTGCGGGCAGGGGAAAGACTGATTTATAACCACTTGAACAAAAACCAAGAAAATTTAACAGTTAAAGCATTTTTGTTTTATTGTTGTTGTTGTTTTTTTATTCTCGCCATGTTAGCAGCATTGTGGCTAAAGCGATGATAATGCTGGTTAGAAAAAGATGCCCAGCAAATTTCTTCAGATTACAGAGTGTTAACAACAGTTGGTTAGACTACAGTGACCTTTAGCTCATCACATATCTCCACTTTAAGGAAACTTAAAGAGGATAAATTCACACAACAAGGTCTTATTAACATCAAACAAGAAGCAATAGCTGTTTGTGAGCAGGAAACACTACTAACTGGGATGGGATGTGCTGGAACATCTCAGGCAACCATCTACCAAGCATCAGTGATATTGGTAGAATGAGGTTAAATGCTGGTGCAGAACCCAAAGGATAATAAAAGACAATTCCACCCCCTGCCACAACATGTTTACCTTCCTGCCATGTGGCGAGACAACCAGAAACATCTGCTGTAACGCAACATTTGAGCACAAGATCACTTTTTTTTATTGCGGTGTTAGTGGATATTGTTTTACAGCCTCGTGTTGCATAATAATCATAGAATTATTCTTTCATATTAAAGTTTTGGAGTGCGTAGCAAACCTGATTCGGGGTTGGGTTTTTTTCCCAGTACAAAAACTTTGATGTATAAAGGCGCATCTGTGATCCTATGCTTCCAACACATTTCAGCTTTGTTCCAAAAAAACACAAACTACTCAATGTGCCCTCAAAACATCACATCTGTGAGTTTATGTTCACATGTAAGTGTTTACAATATGAATGTGCATGTGTGGATCACCTTTACTGAGTTGTTTTGTGGGGCAGTGAAGACACAGCAGGACTTTTACAGAGCCTCTCCTACCTGGTAAATCACCCACTTCAGATGTGAGACAGAGTCACAGATGGAGCCGAGCAAGGAAATTGAGAATGGCCAAGGGTTCACAAAGTGTGTATTTGCATGTGGGTGTGTAGGTGTGTCTGTTTACAAGATGTGGTTTGCCCATAAGGTTGAATAAGGGACATCTTACACTCACGCACATACTGAGGAATGAGTGTGCATGGCAGCACCTGTCCTTTGAGATAAAGGACTCCCGCTGTGGCATCCATCCGCCCAGACAGAGCGGTGGGGCAAAGAACATGACAGGCACAGGTTCACACAAGAAAGTGAGGGAAAGGTTCTCTGTGTATGTGGTGTCTACATGCTTTTAGGGAGAGGAGTGGAAACTAGGGCTACGTCCAAGCGTCTTTTTGGTGCCAAATGAAGGAAAAAGAAGTAGAAGGAACAGCTTTAGAAGCCAACCAAAGCTATGTGGTTAGAAATAAAAAAAAAAAAAAGATTATGTTTTGGATCGGAATATATACACACTCAACATCAAATATATGTAAAAAGGTCAATTTTCTAGGTTACCTTTGTGACAGGTAAACCGTAGATTTTCCACACAGTTTTGACTCCAAGAAGTCGCCTCCATGACCTGGGTTACTTTCTGTTTACTAGTGATCACAATGCATCTTTTAGAATACAAGCAGGTGAAACAGAGTGGCCGTTGCCCTTATCTGTCTGAGACATTTAATGGGTTGATAACATTTAAAGCAAGTTTAAACCTCCAGTCTCGATGATCCAACTAGGTTTTCACAAATGTATTATTTTCTATTACTACAAAACTCAAAAGATGGATATTCATAGAAACATCACAGTTTTAGTCTGGTGTGTGGTGCAGATAGTGATACCTGGAAATGAGAAATAATTAACAAAGATAGAAAATAGAAGTAACCTATTGAGTTACTATTTGTGAAGAATTTGTGCTTATTAGTTTCTTTTAGTTAGAGCTCTGATATTTCACAATAACACAACAGCAGGCTGATTGAGTTTAGTCCTCTTACTTTCTGTAGGTTATTGTAAACTTAACTGGCATTACTCATTCCACTGTGATAAGTCAGACAGATGCAAGAACCGTCAGACTCATTACTTTTAACCCAAACAGTCCGTCAATAATATTCTGTTAATATTCTGGATCCACTGCTGATTACACCAATCACATATAACATTATGACCACTTACAAGTGAAGTGAATAACACTGATTATCTCTTCATCGTGGCTCCTGTTAGTGGTTGGGAAATATTACAGGAACCTTATGCCACGGGGCATTATGCCCTTAAAGTTGATGTTTTAGAAGCAGGAAAAATGGTTGAGCATAATGATATGAGCAAGTTTGACAAGGGCTAAACTCTGATTGCTAGATAGCTCCATCAGAGCATCTCCAAACTGCAGCTCTTGTGGGGTGTCTGCAGTCTGCAGTGGTTAATATCCGTGAAAAGTGGTCCAAGGTAGGAATAGTGTTAAATCGTTCAAGGGTGGGCAAGGCTCAATGAAGGAGTTTGGTCCAGTCCAACAGATGAGATGCTGTAGCTCAAACTGTAAAAAGGGTTTTCTGACAGAAAGGTGTCAGATTACACAACGCAACGCAGTTTGTAGTGTATGGGATCTGTGTAGCTGCAGACCAGTCAGGGCACCCATGCTGATCCCTGAGCAATGGAAAAAGGGGGTCTGATCTGATGAATCATGTTGTCATGCTCGCTGACCTGGGAAACGCCTGGCACCAGAATGCCAGGTGTAAAATGGCAAGAAGGCAAGCCGATGGAGGTTATTCTTTTGACAATGTTCTACTGGGAAACCTTGAGTCCTGCTGTCTATGTGGATGTTAGTTTGACAAGTACCAACTATGTAAGCATTGTAGCAGACCCTGTGACACGACACCATGTACACCTTAACATAGAAACGGTATTTCTTGATGGCTGTGGCCTTTTTCAACAGGATAATGTGCTCTGCCACAAAGTAAAACTGGTTCAGGAATGGTTTGAGGAGCACAACAAAGAGTTTGAGGTTTTGACTTTGCCTCCAGATTCCCCAGATTTCAATCTAATCTAGTTTCTGTGTAATGTGCTGGACAAAGACGTCTCATCCATGGAGGCCCCGTCTCGCATTTGACAGGCGTTACAGGATCTTGGTGCAATCTTAGTGGAGTCTGTGCCACAACGGATCAGAGCTGTTTTGGCAGCAAAAGGGAGACCAACACAATATCAGACAAGTGGTCATAATGTTATCCCTGATTGGTGTATATTACTGTTTAAGTGGGTAAGAAGTGCCCCAGTTTTCTCAGATTTCCTAAAAACTGTGGTCATGGAAGCATTGCACTGAAAGCAACTTAAAAGGATAAAATTGTTTACTTGTTAAGACAACTTGCAATCAGATGCTCACATATTGTTGGGTAACTGTTAACTTCTGGTACTTCCCCAAAACAATCATAACAAAGAATTTTTCTCCGTTTGTGACTTACGCGATCGTATCAATCATATCCAGGCCCATCTCTACACAGCAGTGAGCATGGTCTGCCTTGGGTTGGGTCAGTCCCGACACGCAGTAGTAACAGTCCCCCAGTATCTTTATGCGCCTGCAGTGATTCTCCTACAGACACAAAGAGAAAGAGAAGCAATGTCAGTGAGATTAAAGAAATGTGGTTATTTTAAGTATATACTAGACATGACTTTGAATGTGTATTTGTCATGTTTAATGTCATTAAGTGTTGCACAGAATTAATGTAGTGCTATCCATCCATTCACATTGGTTTTAACACTAATCTTTATTTGTGAGGTGGCACATAGTTACTAACGTAGCTGCATTTTTGTAGGTCTGTAAACTGGAAAAGAGATAAGTGAGACAAAGACCAGAGAGTTTATTTACCATTTTCCACAATGAGGATAAATTAAAATACCAGCAGAAGAGCTCAGAAAGACAAATGTTTTATACATAGGACTAAACTGTTTAGCCTACCTTGCTAGGTTAGCAATAAAAAGTGAAAGCAGTTAGCATTAGCTATAAACTAAGGAAATTCTTACTTTAACACAACTGAAAATCTCCAGTAGATAACCCTTGTGGCATGTCCCTGGTCGTCTAAGCTACTGGTACTTGTACCCTGTAGCCATCTTATTTGATGGCTCTATCATTACTACTTTGATTCTACGCAGAGCATGACTCCTAATTGTTCTTAGATAGCATGGTCAGATTTTTGTTTGACATGAACTGGCGTGGATAACTTTTATTTCCACCTGGACTGCAGATTTTGTAAAGTTTAATGCCCCATGAATAGCTAATTATGGCAGGGCCATTGCTATTTTAAACCATTTCTTCTGCAGAAACTGTATGGAAGCTGCAGCTGCATTTTGATTCATTTTAATCAGATATGTGTGCTTGTGCTACTGTTTGTGTATTTGTAGTTGAGGCCAACTCTAATTGCTCCGACATGCTCTTGAAGTAGAATCCCGCCCCCACATTTCCAGACAGATCCGCTATTTGTCACAGTGCACATTGTGCACAAACAGACTCACAAATCACCACTCACACACATACCTGCAACCCCCCCCCCAACTACATGGTAACACGCACACATACTGTACTGCAAAAGATTTAGTGGCACACGCAGGGTTTCCTTTTGGCACTGTATCACACAGAGTCATCAGAAAATTGCAATGGTAGACCCTACAAAGCTTAGCCTGCAGGCAACCTCTGACTGACAAGCACATGTGTGCACACACACACAAACACAGGCATTCATATATACAGAAGATTCATGACAACTGCGGGGTAAGAGGCAGAGATGAGAAGAGAGAAGATGGGGTGCTCTGGTTTTCTGCTCACGGGAGCAGAAAGATTCTGGCGTGGGAGGATATGAGAATTCAGAACGTGCATGATTATCCCGGCACTCGGAAGAGAGAGAAGTGTGCATGTGCCTGTGTGTGCGTGTCCATGAACAGAAATTATCTGCTGACAACAAACCGTGTCACAAGACAAAGGTATCTCTGTTTGCTTTGGGAGACACATTTTAAAAAAAAGCTACCTGATTTAAGGGCAGACTTTGTGCCCCCTGTTTTGCTTGATGCTGTCTTCACTGTGGTTAGGTGAAGGTTAGTGTTAGGCATGTGTCTGTTGTGGTTAAGTTTAAGTTGAGCCCGCAGGGAACTAATGTGTTGCGTAGCATACAGCAGCCAGACAGGCTCAGCAGCTGTGACAGAGCTGGTTTGAAAGAGAATTTCTCCCTCGCTAACACGACAGGGTATAAATCTCAATTAGGTTGCAGCTGCAGCTACGCACAAATGCTCAAACACATGCACCCAATATATCCTCATCGCAAGGTTTCTATATAATGGCTTGCCAAGTTTCAAAGCACTGCTAGCAAGCCACATAACTTGTATCTTGCTCTTTTTCACCCTCTGTCTATCGCTCTCTCCATGTTAAGCCACGACTGATTGCTGCGATGCAGAATGAGCTCATGACAGATAATCCTGCCCATCATGTGACTTGTGTGCGTGTCTGTATGTAGAAAGCAGGAGTAAACTGTCTCTTGGCCTCATGGAAGAGGTCAAGAGATGGTTGAGAGATGGTTCTAATAGTACAGCCTGTCCTCTTGTGATTGTTTTCTCAAAGCCACAGCCTCTTTGTATCTACCAGAGGCCAGAGCAGTGCTGAATATTAACAACAGGAGCAGTGGCCAAAGCATTTTGGTTATTTTAACAAAAAGATTTATAGAGTTCAAATACATCCATTCGCAATGTTAACTCTGCACGTTTAAAATGACTATATACAATCATGTAAAAAACAAAGTTCTTACAGGATTCTGTGCAATCCTCTGAAAAGCTAAGCACACAATGTGATTGAACAGCTTGTAGAACCACGTTTAGCAGCACTAACTTGAAGTAATCATTTACTCCATGACCTTATAAGTTTCTCACATCGTTGGAGAGGAATCTTTGCAACAGTCCTTAACATTTCTTTTGTGTGAGTGTGGCTCATGCAATATTAATATGATTACAGTGGTCTGGCAGAAGATAACATATCACTCACATAATCACCTTTGCCGGAGAACAACCTGACTGTCCGCAGGCTTACTGACGAACAGCGTATGCTACTCTACACCCTCTCAGTACACCCAGAACTTCTTCATACACACGAACATCAACACTCCACCTCCTCAGCCCTCCTCATCTCCCCTCTGTCTTGAAATCGATTCTGTCATCTCTTCCTCTCTCAGCCTCCCAAGTCCTTCTCTTTCTTGACTTCCCCCTCCTCCTCCTACATGTCAGTTAACCTCTCCAGCTTTACTTTCACTTTTTGGATCAATATATGACTTGGCATAATAAATAAGCTTTAGGACTAAATAATACATTTTGTTTTCTTGGAGGCTTCAACGTGCTGAAAAAAGGAGCTCACCAACTGTTTGGACTCGCTGCAGCCAGCCTTCCTCCCTCACCGTAGGCTGTGAGCGAGATGGCTCAGTGACGTTATTTCTTAACAGAAGTTAGACTTTCTTTTTCATTGTTTTTAAGCAACTTTGTTTTGCAAGTTTCGCCATCCCATATACTTGTCTCACTGCGACTAAACACAAACACAATATTTGTATGCACATTTCTCATTTTATTGATTTTTAAGGAGACACATCCACTTCTGCAGGATGAACTTTTGCACATGCTGTAAGCAGGGTTTGAATTTTCTATTTTCCTATGACAATAAAAACATAAAGCAAACGTAAAACGTAATGGTGCATTAATATTCAAAAATAGGTCTCTTCGTATGAGAGGCCTCAGTGTATTACAGCTAAAGTAACTAATGAGAAAGTTGTAGGTTTCCCATTAAATTGTTTAACGTATTTTGCAATTTCAATTTCAGCAAGTCGTCAGAAAAAAACACAGCAATCCTTCTGCAGAAAGATGCACAGGTAGAGATGGAGGCTACAAACCTGACTGCATGCATCATTTTGGTTGTGGGCTTCTTCACTACTAACTTTGTGTTAACATGTTTTCTTCACAGGTGCTTGGAAAGAGCTGATGTCATGTTATCAGCGGTGGATAGCTGTTGCCGGTCTCCATTACTCAAAAGTTGTAAACCACTTTTTTCCCTTCTACTTCTAAAAGAACTAAAATTAACTGATTATAGTGTAAATCCATCCATCCTCTTCCACTCATCCTTATTAGGGTCACAGGGAGGCTGGAGTCTATCCCAGCTGTCATAGGATGAGCGGCGGGATACACCCTGGACAGGTCACCCACTCTGTGGCACTCTCATTCACTCCTATGCCCAATTTGGACTCATTAGCTAACCTAACCTCACTAATTACATGTTTTTGGACTGTGGGAGGAAGCAGCAGTACCTGGAGAGAAGTGTAAATATCCACTGAAAAAAAACGCCATATCATTTTTTTCCCTGTCTGAACAACTTAGTAGCACAAGTACCACTAAAATTGCTTTTAATTAGCTACTGCAGTGTGGTTACTGAATTCATTACAGTTTTGTCTCACATTACTGTATTACAAAAAAGTAATGTGATTACAGTAGTGCATTATATACAACAGCATTTCATGTGGATCCGGCATTAAAATGTACAACAACTGTAGGAAGACCAAAGCCATTTAACAAGTGTACCCTGTATACAGCAAACCACTAAGATCGCTCAATCTGCCAGGAGTACAGCTGAGCTTGATTGTCAGTACACACTTGAATAACAAAACAAATTGAATGAATGGCTGTGCAATATTAGCTATGTGATGGACTAAAACAAGGCCTTCAGAACTTTTCTATTTTTTGGTTGTTATTCTCCTTAATTTGAGTTGCTGATGTTGCTGAATAGCCTATAAGAAAACAGCATTACCTACACATCACAGCATCACCCTGTATATGCTGACTGAATGAGCCAGACCAAGGAGGCCAGGCCAATCATTCTCCTAATTATTTTTTCACCAATTAACCGACGGGGTCTCTGCACTGAAGACTGCACACAGCCAAGTGGGAGACGACGCACTCTTCCAGAACTGCAGCGTGGAAGAGTTTGTCAGCAAGCTGTCGAGGGTATGAATGGCTAACAACGTGAATATCTAAAGTGAGTAGAATGTGAATAATAATTATGCCACGTATATACAAATAATAAAACCGCTAATGCCTTTCATATCACTATTTTTGGTCTTTTTTTAGTTTATTTGTAAGTCTCATCACTGTCACAAACTGTGTGTTAATGCGAACAACTTGTGATCAAAGAGAAGCAGCAGAATACAGTCAGAGCTTTGCTTCCAGGCTTTGAGATCATCATTCCTCTAAAAATGCTATATATTAAATTAGAGATTAATGAGTAAATTATCTCTCTTGGAGCCTCCAGGTGGATGATGTTGATGAAGAGCAGTGAAGGGCACAATGGTACTTTCATGTCAGAGGGAGAGATGGGAAATCCTACAGCTTAAATAGGCCACCAAAAGTGGAAGGTTATGTTTTGCAAGTGACATGAGGAGACTGGAGCATGTTATGTGTGTCCAGCTAGAGTTTCCTTCCTTTCCTTCCTTAACTACATCATTAATAAATTATTGCTACTACTCCCAGAAATACTCTGTTACATGGGCTTGGCTAGCTCCCTGTCACTGGAAGCTAAACAGAGGACTAATATGAGTTTAGTCTCTGTGCTGTACAGACAGTCTGGCCTGACATATAGTCCCATTGTGGAGCAGTTTATAGTACCTTAAGACCCAGCATAATTATTAGTTGGTTTTTACTTACAGCAATTCTTGTAACCATTTTGAATAAGAAAAAGGCCAAAAAATGATCAAATTTCACTAACTTCAAAATACGTGAATATACTGCTCAAAATTATCAAAGGGACACTTTTTAATCAGAGTATAGCATCAATTCAGTTAAACCTCTGGGATATTGATCAGGTCAGTGAAGCAGCAGAGGGGGTTGTTAATCGGTTTTGGCTGCTTTTCTCTTAAATTAAATACTTGTTGCCTGGGGCATCAATTATTGTTGGATGGGTAGTCCAATTTCACCAAGATAGCACATCAATACATGCCATTACCTGGATGTGAATGTTTCTGACCAATCAGAATCTGACTTTTGAGGGTGGCCTGAGGGTCTGATGTCCTCTAGTGGGTCCTGTGCTCACAGCCTGGCACAGTGGAGCTTGAGTAGCATTTGTCATACCATACCAGAATTGACAGGTCCACCAGTGATGCCGTGTGCTTTTCACTGGTTCAATTCCATTCAATTCAAATTTACATTTAAATTGCACCAAATACAAACAAGGAAAAACTCTTTTAACAGAAAGGAACCTCCAGCAGAATCAAGCTCATCTGCTGCAAATGGTTTGGGCTGAAGAAAGGAAGATAGGTTCACCCTGAGCACAAATGGACAAACGTGAAGGAGTCCGGAGAAGCCGTGGAAAACGTTCAGCTGTCTTTACTATCGTTTAGTATGACCGCTGTGGTGGTGGGTCAGTGATGGTCTTTGATCTTTGGAGAAACCAACAAACCTCAAAAGGGCTAGGTAACAGCACCCCGACTGCCACTAGATCTCAGGATGATGCCTTGCATCCGCTTTCAGACCCCACACTGCTGCACTTGGTTCTTGGTTCCTCATGGTGCATGGCAATGCCCTGCCTTATGTGAGTATGCAGGCAGTTCCTGGAGAATGAAGTCAGGATACCACTGACTGACCCCCACTCGCCTGACCTAAAACAACTGAACAACTCTGGGACAGGTTTTGGTCCATCATCGGTGTCTTTGAATTAAGCCCTCTGCAGGTTGATAATCAAAATAATCAATTATTAAAGTATCGTTTCCATCCTTTAAAACCTAACGTACTAGCCAGTCCACATGTGTATAGCTATCTAGCATGTGCTTTTTCCCCAGAGAGATCTGCTGTGTTTTCAAAGTGTTCCTTTGGCTTTTTTGAGAAAAGCATTTAATTAATTTGTTAGTGCTTTTTTCCATCTTGGCACTTTTAGCGGTTGGGTTTTCTATAATACTGTGTGCAAGGATAAAATAGTTATCCAATTGCAGTCCTTGCTGCTTGGTCAACTCTTGTTGCTTTCACTGCTAAGTATTGTAATCACTTTTTTACTGAGTAATGTGTAAGGTCTCAGGGTAACTGAGTTACAGTTTTCAATTAATAAGATCAAATGCATTTCTAATAGATCGCCAAGATCAACAAGTGGCTACCATATTAGTGAAGCTCGGACAATTCTGAGACTATGGAAGAATTTACAACCAATTGGTATATAATCTCAATCAACTGCTCTTGCATCCTGAGAATAGGCTTAATCATATTTTAATGGCCTTTACAATTAATAAAGTATAGATAGTAGCCAGAGAGGAAAGGGAGAGGACTTACTGTAGCCAGTTCATCAAACTTCCCAAAGAGTTCATTGAGCAGCTTGACCAGTTCCTGAGCAGTACACTGAGAGGCCAAGCTGGTGAAACCCACAATGTCTGCAAACAGGATGCTGTCGAGACAGAATGAAAAAGAGATTTTAATCTAAAGTGAAGCACTCAATTCACAATGACAGCTGATTTTGATGCTCTCCCCCCTTTTCACCATCAACCAAACATGCTATGGTTCTCAATTCAGTGGAAAAAAATGCACTCAACAAGCAAGGGTGGGATATGTTAACTGTACAGAGCAAAGTTTTTCTGGAACAAAATAATACCAACAGATCACACAGGAGCGACAAATTGACTAATAGTGAGCAAACGGCAAATACTATAATCCAATCTCTGATAAGTGAAAGCATCTTTTAGGCCAAACACTAAATCAATTAGGGAGCTAAATTGCCTGCTGCTGGCTAGCTGCTGAAGTGGGGTGGAGGAAGGTGTTGAAAGCTACTTAGCCCCTCATTCATTTGCTCAGAGGCAGGCCAGATGGCAGCAAAACAAGGTGTTATGGATCTTATTGACTCAGTGGAAAAATCACTGCTCTCGGTAGAGTAAAAGGATCAGAGCTGGCGTGTGCTGTGTGGAGCTGATCATAATGGCCGAGCTTCACTTTTATAGATACCTCTTGAGAAATAATGAAACGTGTTTTCCCCATAATCTCCTGCCTGTGAGCTTTTTAAGTAGTAATAAAGATATTATGCTAAATCTGTTAGGCCTTCTATTCTTTTGTGGTACCTTTTACAGTGACAGATTGCAGTTTGATTTTAGACAGAGGTAGGCATAATCAGGCTTCTAGTTTACAGTCAAACAACAGCTGCTTGCATATCATTTAGCAGACTAAGCTAATTTTAGTTGTAAGAGTGATTAAAATATTTTTTCTTTTGCTTCCGTTGACTAATTTCTAAGGAGATCTGTACGATTAGTCTTAAATTCTATCATACATTTATTGCTCCAGCATAATCATATCAAACATGTCAAATTTCAAATATTGAGGCCCCTTTGTTTTCACTCATGGCTTTGTATAATGTCATAGACAGCACTAATCCCTGTTACAGCAAATTCAGGTTGTCAATTTTCACAATTTTTCCTAGTCCGAACTAATTTTTTTCATCAGTGCATGTTTGCACTATCTCATTAGTTTTTGTCAGATTTGCTGGAAAACAAATCAGATGAAATAAACAGAGCAGAGTCAATAATGTTAGTGTAAACCTTGTTATAAGTTTTTCACCGGTTCCCAAATCATCTCAGAGTGCTTTATAATGGAAGATGAAGAATGCAATATTAGAGAGAAAATTCTAATGATGTACCTTAGTGAGGAAGCGCTTGGCAATAGTGGGGAAAAAGAACTCGGTTTTAACAGGAAGACATCTCTGGAAGAACTAGGCCATTCATGTTTGTAATCGTGGGCATTCCTGTTCATCCTGTGGGTAAACCTTGACTGACTACAGTTGCTAAGCAATGTTCTGGAAGAGGGAGGGGAGGTTCAATGAAAAGCGAATGCCACTAGGGGATGAAATGGACCACAGATGATCCATTTTACATAAACTAATGACCAGTGCTCTATTTTCTGTGTTTTCTCAAATGTTGTCAAGCAGCTACAAAAATAGCCACTGAACAAATAAGACTAGACACCAGACCAATTACATGATGACAAAATGTTTTGTGTTACACAGGCAGGCACATTCCTCTCAGTCACTAAAAAGAGTTAAAGCTTGACAGCATGAGGAAGGCCTATTTTCTGCATCGTGACTGAGTCGCTGCGCTCTTTTTGGCAGCACACTATAGTTCTTGAGGAGTCTGATGTATGCAAAGCTCAGCTCACGACTGCCGCTTGACAGAGGAGCTCCGTTGTACCATTTGTCTTTGAATGGTGCTGTGCTGCAGGTCGTGCTGATGTGTGTTGGGGGCAGTGGGGGAGAGAGGAGGAGGTGGCAGTGGTGCCGGAGCTAAATAGGTGTGTGATCAAACGTTCTCAGGGTCACATCAAAAGGCGGACCAAATCTGGGGGGCTGTAAGTCTCTGCTCTGGAACATGTAGGTGTTTTTTTTTTTTTTTTTTTTTTTTTTTTTTTCCCTTGTTTTTTTTTTTTTTTTTTTTTTTTTGGCGCCG
>VUQR01037208.1:0-24564 GCA_015108515.1 Hemichromis elongatus
GAGAAAGAGAGAAAAGGCATTCAGAAAGACGCATCTAATTATACACAGACCCCAGAAACAGTAATAAAAATAGCTTTTAGTACTGCTCCAAGTACTCCACGAAAATACACACAGTCACAATATAATATAATATCCCACTGGCATTAGCTAACTGGTATGTAGGAACTTGATGTAAGTAGCATCGAGATTTTGCTAACTAGCTTAGCTTGCTTTCACAGAACACATCTTGTTCAGCGTGAAGTTTTAATTAAACATCTCGTAACAACCATCTACGTAAGCGTCTACCATAATCGTTTTATCACAAAGTATAACTTAGGGAGTCACTGTATTCAGCCTCTTAGCCGTTTGGAAACGTTTACTTCAACCTTCCTCCCCTTCCTCCATTCCAGAAACTTTTTGAACTTCTCACAACTGAAGCTAAGCTATGTTAGCTTTTAGCCCAGCCCTCCGAGGGGAACCGACCGCCGAGCCTCTGTGTCCTGCTGATGTAGCTCCCTGGAGTTCAAGTCTACTCTTTTATTTCAACCGGTAAATAACCACATACCTTTCAACAATTCGTGCGAATCACAAAAGTGCCTTTTCTTGCAAACATTTATCCTGTAATCCCAACTTTTGTAAAAATTTCTTTCGTTTTCAGAGCCTCTTCGTTCCGTCTTTCCGTGCCATGTCCTCCAGACCCTGGAGTGAAATAGTCGGGGAAGGCGGAGTAAATATCGCTCCGCTGTCCTAACAAACTAGTTCTCGCTTTGGCGTTACAGTCGGCGAAGCTTTCGTTTCTTACTGAAAAAACCCATCAAGTATTAACATTCGTTTAAAGCAAAATTTAATATACTGCTAAGCACAACCCACAATCTCTTACTTTTCGAAAAATAAATCACGTCACTTTACTCGAGTACAGGTCAGATTGTTCCTAGTGAGCTAACTTTTCTCCATCTTGACATTTGCGACTAGAATACCGAAATTATAAGGTTACATGTTACAGCGCCAGCTTAAAACGCATAATAAATAAAAGTGAATCATTTCCATTTATCCTTCTCTGCTTTTGATGCTTGAGCTGGAAGTCTTACGGTGGTCGTGCTGCGGCTCTGGAACGTCTCACAAGTTGCTGGCTCCACTCAGTCTGGAGGGCTGCGGTTTGTTGTGTATTGTTGTCCTTTGTAGTCACTTGTTCGACACTTCGCCAGCCCTCGCGATGTTAACCCTTTGAACTTTGAGGAATCAAACCAGAACTAGATATTCCACGACGATTCCTGTTGACGAACCGCTACTTTCTCACAGGACAGTGTTGAAACTGCGGATTCTTCATTCAGTCTGCCAACTCCGAATGAAATGCAGTGTTCGTGTTCTGCCACTAGCGAGCACCCGAAAACCTTAGGAGGAATATCACAGCCTACTGGTTTGCTTTATAAACGGGATTCTCCCGTTCTCCCCCCCCATCCCATCCCATCGAGATAACCACTTCAACAAAGAAGTGTTGAAGTGAGTTAACCCGATCTACAGCATACATAAATAAAAACATACAATCAAGTATCATGTTTAGAACACTGAACATTTCTACATGGCCTTATGGCCTTTAATGCAATTTACAAACTCCCTATATATGTACTTTTTATAGGCGGGTTAATACCTTTCTTCACAAACTCAAATAACTTTATCGTTTTCTGATTGTCAGGCTGAGCTTTAATGGGAAAAAATCACAGTAGTTCCTGAGATTTTTCATTAGACTGAACAGTGGGCATCAGTAACCTTCAGTGGGCAAGCAAAGTCTGAAGTTACCTGTCTATGTGTCGTATCAAAGATACTGTAAAGTGCCACAGGAAACACTAAAGCACTGGGTTTGGGGACACTATTTCTTTCTGGCGTCACTGCTCTTAGACAAAACACAACATGCTACATGCCATCCAGACAAGATTACAGGCTTCCCATAAGAATCTGTCGTGCATTAACTCTATAATCCTTTACAGCAGGAAAAAATGACACACTCTCCTTCTTCGGGCTCTGTAAACATGTCCCTCCTGGCAGCTGTAAGTTATGTGTTCAAACGTGACCAGTGGAACTATAATATTTGTTTTATAATGTAACACAGTGCGATGTGGTAACCCCACTGTAGAAGGGTTGCCGCAATGCAGCTCGGAGTTTACATTGGTCTAATTAAATATTCACAGCGGACGGTGACGCGAGCTCAGTCTGGAAATCACACTCACACATAAGCTTGTGTGTCAAAACACAAGACATTCAAGAATCAAATGCATTATTCATATGTACGTATGTATACCCTTAATGCTTTCAAGGTGACTTCTATGGGGAAATTCCACCTGCAAATAAAGGACTTCATTGTTATGTAATGTTATTGATACTTTGCAGGAGGAAAACTACTACTGAAACTATTACAATTCATGTCATTCAGGTGTACAAAGCTTTCTCTTTTTCTATTAAAGGCGATACATTACGTTGTTTTTTTCCATTTCCTCATAAATATACACTCCTCTGAGATTTCGGTCCATACTGGCATATTGACATCACAGTTAGTGCAGATTTGCTGGCTGCACATCTATGACGTGAAGCTCTCGTTCTGTCACAGATCTGGTGACTGTGGAGGCCATGTGGGCGCAGTGAACTCTTTGTCATGTTCAAGAAACCAGTGTGAGATGATTTGAGTTTGATTTACTAACCTACCGGAAGACGCCATCAGAAGATGGCGCCTAAACTTGCCATCCAAATATTACAGCAGAAAATGTGAATCATCAGACCAGGCAACATCTATTGTCCAATTTTAGTGAGCCTGTGTGAATTATAGCCTCACTTTGTTGTTCCCAGCTGACAGGAGTAGCACCAGTTGTGGTCTTCTGCTGCTGTAGCCGATGTGCTTCAAAGTTGGACATGTTGAGTGTTCCGAGATGCTCTTCTGTAAAGCTTGGTGGTAATTTGAGTTACTGGCCATTCTCCTCTGATGTACACAAGACATTATCACCCAGAGAACTGCTGCTCACTGGATTTTCTCAGCAGTTTCTGAAATACTCAGAGCAGCCCACGTGGCACCAACAATGATGCCACGTTCAAGGACACGTAAATAATTTTTTGTCTTATTCTGGTGTTCCATTTAAACTTCAGAAGGTTGTCTTGACCATGTCTGACTATGACGGTCTATTAGACAAACAGTTAGGTTAGAGTAAGTTCAAGTAATCCCTTCGAGGCAAAGGTTCAGGCTTCAGGCGGGTTTTTCAGCCCTTTGTGATGTAATAAAGAGGAGATGTTCCTAATGGTGTGGCAATCACACCAAGCAAAGTTTTAGTTTGGTGTGATTAGATTTAAAAGTCTATACAATGCACAGTTGATGGCAATACAGGTAACTCATTGATAGCACAAGTTAAAATACTTCAGCTCTGGCGAAACGTTTCCTCTACCCTGTGTTGTGAAAACCCATCAGCTGGGATTCTCCTACAGACTGCAGATTCTCTTCTGACACCACCAACAATAAAAGCGGAGCAGCTTTTTATGGTGGTGTTTGAGGGGAACTGCAACTGTATGGTTTAACTCTGCTTTGGGATGGCGACAGAAATAAAGCCTGGATAGACGTGAGTGAATTTGTGGTAACTATCAGAACTTAAAAGTCGTGAGAAAACACTTCACCGTAACTAGACAGTCACCAGTTGTACTCCCTTCTCGTCCCGGTGGTTATTGGGGGCAAATATTTGCAGGTTTCCAACAAGGCTAGGCAACTTTTCAGTCAGTATGAGTGCTGTTTAAACCTTTTAATGAGTTGCACTCAATCATAAGAAAGCCGGCTTGAAAGCTAAACTGGATTCACTGGCTTGTAATAGCAGCTAAAACTAATGGGCTGCACCGACCAAAATAAGGATTAGTTTGAAACTGGGAATCATGCAAAGTCACTCTAATAGTCTCCAACGATAGATAAATATAAATAAATAAATGGAGCACAATCAATCAGTTTCATGTACAGAGAGGAGATTACAGATATACAGGTTGTATTTTTCTTATCAATAGGAAGTCTCACCGTTTCAAATCACCCTTAAATTAACTGTCTTTCCACTCCTTTTGTTGTAATAAAAACTTCTGTAGTTTTTGCTAAGCTATCATCTGTGTGGTTCGCTCGGAGGTCAGCAGTTTGACTGACAGGTGATCAAACAGGTTAAGTATACAGTGTTCAGGCAGTATGCATTTGTACAGTATTTGTGGGTGATGAGCAAGTCCTTTGTAATGAACAACCACGTAGTGTTGACATAGTTTGAGCTGAACCCTTATGCGTCACACTGTTCTCTTTGACTGTCTGCCTATTGTGCCCGTCACAGCCAGCTACACAAATCCTCTTCCACCTCCTTCAAAAATAAAACTACACAATGCATCACTTCCTGTTCAAAGTTTCTTTTTTTTTGTTTTTTTTTAAAACACCAATCCAACGTCAGGCACATCGTGTTCAGAACAGCAAGTGAGCAACATATTCATGAAGCTGAATCACAGCTGTGGCTGAAAACACGGCACTAAACCTGATGGTCGGCCTCAAGAAACCAAGGTGATTTGTGATTGGCTGGAAAAACCTGAAGAGTCGGTTGCTGAAATATTAGAGAGCTAGAAAGACTACCGCCTGCTGAAGGCTGGGAGCGACCCTTCAAGGAAAAAAATAAATAAAAGAATACTCTGCTGTATGACTGGCGACCTGTGTGAAGACATCACTGTCATCAGTTTCTGCATGCACATAGAAAAAATGCTAATTCTGCTTCAGCCAGCTACTTTAAATGACTCTTTTTAAATCTACTTTAATTTTTTTTTTAGAAAAGAAACTAAAACTCAGTTGCGCAATAAAGAGATACAAATACATTCACCATAAAATGAGCAGGTTTATTGGTTGTTCGTCCTTGACTGGATACCAACTTTTATAAAATAATTTGCTGTTTTGTGGGTGATTTTTAGGTATCAATCAAGCCACTGACAGCGGTGCCTAAACAGTGCAGCATTAAAGAGAGGCGAAGCCCCAACCCGTGTCTTATAATACATCCATTCAGCCTCCACATACGGTCTACGTTAAAGGGGATCTTTTATGCTTTTCTTTATTTTTTGATTTTATGTATAAAACGTGCGGGTAATCACTATGAGCCAAAAACGCCAGTACTCTAAATGTTCCATAGCACAACGCTATTGTACAGGATGTATCAAAAAGAATAATCTCATTTTAAAGTGCTTTTAATTCGATGTTCATAGGAAAGGATCTAAACATGTACCATTTAGAAAGAGGGCATTCGTGAGTTTCACTTGGTTGCTGGTTGGTAGCGTAGCAACAGCAGCGGCTCTGACACACACATGTAGCGGCTCCAGGCATGCCCACAAAACTAAGGGACAAGTTTGACTTTCTTATGGACATAAGGCGTGTCCGGCGTGGGAATGCACTGAGCAGTTGTGAGCGTTGTATATAAAATTTTAAACTCAGCCATGCATTTTAAACATTTAATTTTCTACATGTCCTATACTTTTAAAAATATAGCTTTTGGAAATCAGATTACTCATTTTGATACACTCTGTTCTCTTTATTATGTATAATGTCAGAAGTGGATCGACGTAACACGGGTAGGTCATTTAAACAGGTCTGGCCGACACACTGTTCAAATCTTCCATTTACGCGAGTCAGCCAATCAGAAGATAGCGTGCTTAATGAGACAGCGGCCTGAAAGGGAAAGGCCAAATATAAAAATTTAGAGCAAAAAAGGTCCCCTTTAATTTTCGCAGACCACTTCTGTGTAGCGTCTCACTTACTACTTTGGTTTGTAGTTGAGCGATTTTTTTTTGTTTTTTTTGCCAGAAACATTCAAACATTCTGTCAGAGTCAAGTGTCAATATTACTGTAAAAATGACAGTTTACACACTCAGTTGGTCTGCAGTTCATGTACCTGTAGCCCAGGACTTTCTTTTTCCCCCCTAGATTTTATTTGTTCCCTTTATACTCAGACTGGCAAAGAATCAAGTTTTGTTGTTTTTAAACAGAAATGTACAGTGATGAGTCAAATATGTTATACTCACAGCAAAACATCACACTGAAAAAAAAAAAAGAAGGAGGAAACAATATATTATACCACACTCAAATATTAGGAAGGAAAATTAACCAGTGTCACGTGTACACACTTTGACGGTAGTGCGAGTCAGTGGATTGGGTTCATTTCAGTAAAATCTTCTAAGAGCTGACTTGACAAAAATCTACACATTGCAGGTGCGCGCATTAAAATTGATTAATGTGAAAAGCTATTGTCCCCACTCCTGTGTGATAGGCTAAGATAAAAACAAAAAGTAATGAAGAAGATTTAAAAGCCCCTTCCTTCATCAAAGCAGCACCTGATCACCGACGCCAACACCACAGTCACGTTTTCAGGTTTGAATTTCAAAATATTGCTTTCAACGATTTGCCCTCATCATTTAAAAGTTCAGATTTTATAAGAGCTAAACAACCGGAACCGATTTGTGTCCTTCAGTAGGTTTGTGTTTAGGTGAAGGAAGCCTCCTGTTATACTCTGTAATCATTTCACTGTGCTTCAGAACAAATATTCAAACGATACTTGAAAAAAAACCCCTGATTGTTGTTGAAAGAATTTCTCATATATGATTATTAGCAGTTTTTTTTGCTTGTGTTTCACTAGCATCATGACACAGTTTCATATGGGGGCTTCAAATTACAAGAAGGGAGGCTTATGACTTCAGCCAAGGGTCACCGTGATGAGCTCAGCACTTTGTCAGAGGGCATGCACCGACCTCATATTGTGAAATGCATGCCTTTTTTCTCATGAGCGCTCACAGCTGACATGCAGCGCTGTCTCGTATAGCCTGCTTTAAACCACTAATTTTCCTTCAGCAACCTTCCAGCGGAATTCACCTCCCGATCATGCATCAAAATAAAGAACAGACAGATTTTCTTATTTCCTCTAATTTAGACTACTTTTGTGCTTCTGTGGATTTTTTTCCTCTCTCTACATGTAAAGAGATCCAGGAATACGTCAGCTTTTTCCCCACTGAGGTGCTGAGCGAGGTGTTGGCCTCAGTTCTGCACTTGGTCCCCAGCTACTGTTTGACTGTTCACTGGTGCTAAATAGTTAGGAAAGGTCAAATACAAAGAACAAGTTACCCCACTGGGATTTTAAAAGTACCTTTATAAATGATCCAAAATGACTACTTTACACACAAACAGTGAAAAATCTACACATGGGTCATTTTTCACTCCAATGTGTAGATTTTACTGCACAGTTACTTTACTCACAAGCAGCGAAATGTGTCCAGTTACACCAGTTCGTATACTGGAGGGTCAATCTGCCAATATAATATCATTTCACTGCCCATGTGGTTGGTGATAAATCGGTTTGTATATGATCACCTGGGTACGTTAGATAAAAAGCACTTGTTGAACAATGTGTAAAGACGGTCGTGGATACAACTGATCATTAAATGGTCGTCTAGTTTAGCAAATGAAGGCACTGAAAAAATGAGTCTGATAAACGTTACCACGCTGTTCTGTAGTGCAGAGGTACATACACGTTCCTGCAGCATCACAGTTTCATGACAGTATGAAGAGCATGTAAGGAACGACATTTCCACTTCATGAGGCAAAAAAGCTGGTGAGCCTTGACGTGAGGAGGCGGGCCGCCAATGTCTCCTTTGGTGCTGGACACTATCTGTCTTGGTTGTCCGACCTGAGGCCGCAGTCCGAGGAGTCCTCAGAGGGAGTGTCTAGGACAGGATTGACAAACCCTTCGAATTCTGCATTGTCCTCTGGGTGGGTGCTCACAAAATCATTCTCCCACTCTAGCGCGGTGGAGTCCTCGGAGGCTGAGGTCGGCCCGCTGTTCATTTGCTTGCCGCCTGGCCTCAGGGCTGCGCGCAAGATGTCCTCCTCCGTTCGAGACCTCTCCCACACAGGAAGCGCACGATTGATTCCTACAATGCAGAGACATGAGCTTTGATTCTGACACTAGAGCAGTAACGAGGTCAGTCACGTCAAACAGCAGCAAACTGCATATATTACATAAGAGTGTTGCCTTGAAATGTACACAGGCAAAGACTGGACATAAATGACAGGAGCAGGAGCAGAGAAATGAAAACAAAAGAGCAAAAGTATTTTTCTAAATAAATTAAAATACTCTTGGAATACTACGAACAAGAGGGCTCATCTTCTATCATCACTATCCTAATCAACCTCGTCAAGTCCAGTCAGACTTTGGTGTCGCTCCAGTAAAGCAAACACTTAACAAAGCTCTTACCTTCCTCATCCTCCCACTCCAAATCTAGTGAGGTACCGTCATCATTGGTGGAGCGGGTCTTGGTGGTGAAATCCCAGCTGCACTCCGTGTTTGGAGTCACCACATTTGTGTCGGATGGAAGTCCTGCAAACAAACAGCAAGCATGTAAATCTGATTTCTCGTGAATACATACTCGCAATATACAACAAAGTTATTATCTCCTCGATGCCAGTACTCGGTTGTGTATTCTGTTTGCTGGATGAAAGCCTGCAGTCGGTTTTTGTAGTTTTCACCGAGTCTCACGCACGTCCGAGCAGCCGCAGCTCAATCTTCTTTGGCAAAACTGTCAAGATCCTCTTGATTTAATGGTCTTCTAGCTGATCTTGAGTTCACCTGACAGAATTTTTCTAGCCAATGCTTTGTGCAGCCCAGTCAGTAACGTTCACTTACTGACTGGCTCGCTGGAGGTAGTTCGTCAGCAGGAGTGACATGTTTTGAGTCGTTGTTGTGTTTGAAGATAAAGAGACGACCCAGGCCCAGGTTTGCGTCTGACTGCTTGGGGTTTTCTTTAAAAATCATATCCTCTTCATGATTCCTTCCACCTTGATGAGATTCACAGTTCCAGACACACTGAAGCGTCTCCACAACATGATCCTCCCACCATCGTGTTTCAATGTGTGTGCAAAGAGCTCTAGTTTCATCTCATCTGACCAAAGGACGCTCTTCTAGTGTGCATTATCTGTCTCCAGGTTGTTCTTAGCACACATCAGTCTTGCTTGAAGGCGTGTCTTCTGCAGAAGTGAAGTTTTTCAGGGTCTCTAACCTCGCAGTTAATTCCTGTGCAAAGTTCTAGTGATCGTCTGGTTTGAGATTATTTCAAACTTGGTCTTGGTCAGTTGTTTTGGGCTCTTTAGATTCATCTCTCACCATTTCTCGAGTCTTTGCTGCCCATCACTGCCAGGCGTGTTCTGTACTGTGTGTCTGTCTTTGAATTTCTTGATGATACTCTTCACTCTTGAGACTAGGAAGCACTGATAACTTTGTATATCCTTTTCTGTTTTGTGAAGATCAACAGTTTTTTTTCCTCAAGCCTAAACCGATTTGTTTTGTAGGCTTTTTTTTTAATAACGCTCAGGTTTTTATACTGTGTATAAATCGAAGCTAACACTCAGTTTTAACTTTTAATTTACAAGCTGTGAGTATTTTAAAGTTAGAGCACATCTTTGTGCAGCAGCAGATTTTGTTATGGCTCCATTACGAGGTCCATGTTTTCAGAGGTTTAATATACACAACCCCTGGTCACTTTTGGTTTTCTGAAATATTTCGTATATTGTGTGCAAACAGAAATAACTTATGCT
Source organism: Hemichromis elongatus (assembly GCA_015108515.1). Lineage (NCBI taxonomy): Eukaryota > Metazoa > Chordata > Actinopteri > Cichliformes > Cichlidae > Hemichromis > Hemichromis elongatus. The sequence goes on from VUQR01037208.1 coordinate 9,590, forward strand.
TGCTAAAGAAAACTAGTATGTTTAGATATGCTAAGTTTCCCTGCTCTGTTTAAAAAGAAAAAAACACTTTGGAAGACATTGACAAAAACCTTAAATTTCATATAGATGGCTCACTCACGGTTGCTCCTGAAAGCTTCAGACTGGGCTTTAACATTTTGGAGGTAGGCATCAAAATCTTCCCCAGAAGTTTGTCTGAAATCAAAGAGAATAAGACGTATTTAGCAGCAGTAAAGCACAAGAATCCCTTTAGTCCAGCGTACTTTCATTATTTCTGCTGCTTTCATGTGCAGTGAAAACGAATGAAGTATTTACTGGAGAGACTGGACAGCTTGCAGCACTAAAATCTGGTCTGCAGTCTACACACTGCCTGGCTGCACCAGCAAATTCAATGTGCACTTCACTACACAGATGTGTGTTTTGAACCTCCACAAAATAAATACATTTAATTAATTAATTAAAAAAAGAGATGGTATAAGACTTTTCCAGGCAAATTCAGCCATAAATGTTAACGACTAAACGGTCGATTAGCCAGAGGCTGAAAGTTCTGGTTTTCCAGTCTTTCTTCAACAAACACACCGTTACTTAAATCCTCCTGCAGAGTCCCATGACCCGAGTTTGTCCTCAACTCAACAACTACGCCGTTGTCTAATGAACTTAACTGACTCACTTTCTTTGCTGGGTTTCACCGCCGGAGCCATCTGCTTTCCCCCGTGTCCTCTGGGCAGACAGCTGCTGACAAAAACACCACAGATCAACTAAAGAGATAATCTCATTAGAATTTTTACAGGATTGAAATACACACTGGATTCATTTGAAAGCGTTTAACAATTTTGGCATTATCAAGGGAAAATGTGATCGGACATTTTTGAACTGATGAAGAAAAAAAAGAAGCAACACCAAAGGAGCAGTGGAATGTGGCCACAGACAAATAGCAGTCCTGGTAGTTGTCCTTTTTAGATCACATAAGCAGAAGAGTACATATTAAACCACCATAGTGACCAAAATTCCTGCTTGATCATTGCTACACGCCAACAGTCTAGTTTCTCTTTGTAAAAATGTGCCTACGGGGACTGTAGTGACTGTAAATATCAGCCCTTTTATGGACATTTTTTCTCAATTCCCTGCTTGACCTTAGGAATAAAGCCCATATCCAGATTTATATCCATTGGCACCTTTGCCTCTCTGCTGTAACGCAAATAAACTACGCCTAGTTTATTTTGCTTGCTTGGCCAACAATGTTCCTGCACTATTTCAAAACCCACCCTCAACTAATGACAAATAAGAGCAAACAATACTGAAAAGATACGCTTGGACTTCGCTATACATGGCATAACTACTACTTGCCGTACTATTCAGCAATGCAACAATTTCTGCATCACAGTATTAAAAGCTTTTCATTGCAGCACATGAAAATAAAATGAACCTCTTTGGATTCATTTTTAGATACAAAAGATTCTGATTCTAAAGTAAAGAAGTATGATCTGCTTCTATCAGCCTGAAGTGTGTGACGGCCCCACTATTATTAAATGACCCCCACCCACCCAGCAACCACAGGAAGCTCATTTATTTACTGAAACTAGTAATTTTAGGTTTAGTCTTCTTGCTGCTATATTGTATTTAGTTGAGATCTACTATGTAAAAAAAAAAAAAAATTTTTTTCCTTATATTACTTTTTCTACTCCAATGTATCTGGCTGTGTTAATTTCTTCCCACAAGCTGACTGGACGGACTGAAACACACACGCACACAGACACACACAAAGCTACTTTTTGCACAATGTTGCAATGTGTTGATTGTCTGTTATATGTCATGTTCTCAGAGGAACGTTTTCTCACGCCACTGTGCACTGCACCACTGCACATGGTTGAAATGACAATAAAGTCACTTGACTTGACTTGAAAAGTAGAAATAGCCATATTATGCTTTGACCTTAGTGCCCCCTAGTGTTTCAGCCCCTGTAAATCTCCATAAAGGCAAAAGGACAACATGTGGCAACTAAACTTACAGGCTTTTTTTTTCTTTTTCTTATGAGTCTTGAACGAGCCTTCTCCAAATTTAATAGCCGACCTGCAGCAAATTTAGGGACACATAAGATAGGTGTCCTTTATTTTACTGTCAGACTCTTTAAGGATTTTAATGATCCACGAGAAGTCTGGTCAACAATCTCAAGCAAAGACAAACAGTATACTTCTATGAACAGACAACAGTGACGAAGGATGAACACAGAAAGGTGGATTAATGCTAAATACGGAGGTCAGCGTATGAAAAATAATCACTGTGGGCTAATTTTGTCCATCCTGATCCTGGCAAAAACCTCAACACCACCAGCTCGGCCTCCTGTCACTTTGTCAGTGCCACCATCTCCAAACCATAAATCACAGCAGGTCTCACCATATTGTAAACTTTCCTTTTGACTCTTGCTGCTATACTTCTGTCACAAATCACCCCTGACACTCGTCTACCTGCTCCACCTCACTTGTGCTTTGAATGATTGATCCCAGGTATTGGAACTCATCCACCTTCACTACCTCTGCTTCTTGCATATTCAACTTTGTAGCTGCCTCCCTCTTATTCACAAACATGTTTTCTGTCTCCCTTCTACTGACTTTTAATTTCTCTTCTCTCTAGAGCATACCTCCACCTCTCTTAAAAAATTACAAAGCCATTTGCATTCCTACTATGGATATATCAAGGACAGAAGCCCAACCCACCAGTCAACAACAAGAAGGCTTGAATGTAGGGGGAAGAGAGCCAGAATGGCTTATTTCACTAATGCACAGTAAAAGAAAATATTGTGACTTATACAAAGCTATTGCAGTTCTGTCCAAGAGGACAAAATATAGCTGGAAATGAGCATCACAGTTCCCCTTTAAAAAACAAACAAACAAAAAAAATACACACACACACAAAATTGAAATCCTGGGAGGTCTCTGCACAGAGGGGCCTTCAGCTTAGAGGAGGAGGAGCTTTAGCCGAGCAGTAAGGTAAAGAAGGCAGCACTCATTACCGCCTCACCTCCTTCAACTTTCGTTCACGTGCCAGCCTGGCGGCCTCACGCTGGGCGGCATTTCTAGCCTCCTCTTCTAGCCTCAATTTCTCCTCTTGTGCCTCTAACTGAGCAGAAATAACGAAATGAAACAAACAAGAAAAAAAAAAAAAAAAAATTAAAAAAAAAAAAAAAAAAAAAGAAACAAACAAGAAAAAAAAAAAAAAACAATTAAAAAAAACAGAAAAAACAATGCAGCAAATTAAAGGTAAGCCAAAATAAGTGTTAACAAACACAAAATGAAATAATGAGGGCTGTTAAATCTTGACGTGGACAGGTGGCCTCACCTCAGCTCGCAGCTTTTGGTCTATGAGGATCTGTTTGTCTGAGATGGCAGCGTAGCGGTGCTCTTTGAGGTTCTTGATCTCATCATCACTGATGGGCCTGGTGGAACAGCGAGAACACGCATTACTGTTTTCTTCCTTCATTTATGCCAGAGATTATTAGTTTTTTCTTTACATGTGACCAGGATCTCTTACCTCGGACAGGGCTGTGGGCTCTCAGCCTGCAACGCAACATACACAACATACATTTTAGCAAATAGCTCTGAAATCCACTAAGAAATGCATCTACCCTGCTGCACTGGCTCAAGAAGTGCTTCTCTGGGACTGAGCGGAGAGTAATCAAGTTACTCTCTGAGAGGAAAAATGGATGACTCCAATATTACAGGGATGGCCACATCACATCGTTTTCTATCCATCGTGAGCCGAGCACGGCAATCACAGACAGTCTGATCCAGGGACTCTGAGCATAATCCAGCTTTTAGTTAGAAAACACTTGGAGCTGAAAGAGCATTTTTTCACAGACTTATTAAGCTTATAAAATCTAAACTTACCTCGTCACTTTCTACCAGATTCTCAAACTGAAAAAAATAAAAATAGAAAGCACAGTTAGGCTCGTAGAATTAGCTTAAACAGTCATTATTAAGAAAGGTTCAAATAAATAAATAAATAATGTACACACCTCGATTGTGTAATGCTCCCCTGTGGTGCTGCTGCGGAAGTATTTTGACCTGCAGGAAAAAACGAATATATATTAATAGGGATGCAACGATACCAATTTTTTCAAACCGATACGATACCGATACTTGGATCTGAGCACTTGCTGATACTGAGTACAAAAACCGATACTTCTACCACACACAAAAAAGGCAATAAATTGGAAGTCAGGTTTTATTTTATTCTCTGCCAATAAAAAATAAAATATAATAAAAATGCCCATAAACATAACATTTCAATTGAAAAATAAGAACTGTTTCTGTCATCTTCATTTATTATGAAATAATATAAGATTCAGATAACTATTTATTAAAAGCTAGACATTTTAAATGAGAATGAGAAAGAATATTTCTTTGTGCCCCCTGTTCATGGCCTACCTGCCCCCCTGGCAAAACTTTGCTAGATCCGCCCCTGCACAGTTAGAGAAGGATCCGGGTGTCATTTGCCACACAGAAACAGTTCATAACTTCCCTTCAACTCATGCTAAAGGTAAACCTGTGTCTCCATCACCTGTTCAGTTTATCAAGCTTAAACATGCTGCTGTTGTTTATCTGCTGGTTTCTTCTATCTAGCGCAAACTGGGAGAGACGGGACTAGCGTCAGAAAAGCCGATCAGCTGATCACTGATCAGTTTTGTGATTGAAGAAGAAACAGGAGAGGGAGGAGGGAGATTGAGGGAATTAGTTGCAGCCGATACCAAATACTTAATAAGAACATGATTTAAATGTACAGGTAACAGCTTTAGTCATATATGCGCTATAGCCTGGCTGGTGTGCGAGCCGCGGAATTGTTTCGCATGTAATATGACTCGTCGCGGCGTGAAACTCTCGTCTATCCAGTGGGAGGTTGGGCTAATTAGCTAACACTGCTTGTCCTAATATTCATGGTGAAACTAAACGCAGAGGAGGCTTGCAGTAGGCTGTGGATATGTTTTTTTTCACGGAGTCGTGTAGTTTAGGCAGCTCCGTGTCAGTCATGTAGCGGTGGCTTGGGACATCATATCTGAGCTCCATGGAGGAGACGCAGGAATCCCACATCTACCTCCGAGAGTGGCTGGTCACTCAATGCAATGTACTCGATAACTGCCTGTGTTATTTTCACAACACGTGGATTGTCTCTGGACATTTTCTCTTGTCTTGCAAGAGTTTGCTGCAGCATGGGTTGTGTTTGTTTAGAACCGTGGGTAAACTCTTTGTACTCGTTGTCGTGCTGGGATTTTAGCTGCTTAATTAATTTACTTGTGTTAAATGTGCTACCTTTTGAGCCTCCTCTAGACGATTTTGCTGAGCACAATTTGCAGTCCACCTTTTGTTTTGTCGTCTTCATTCACTTTGAAATAGTTCCACACGGCTGACATGTCTGGCCTCTCATATTCTCCCCGCTCTGAGCTGCAGCCGGGGCCTGGGGGCGGCCACTCGACACCTGTGATTAACCCCTTACATGCAGCTCAAACATTTCTCAGACCGTGGTATCGGTCCCCGGTATCGGGGGACTTTTAACTAGTACTTTAGAAAATGTGGTATCGGTATCGGTGCATCCCTAACATAAACCTCAGATAAATATTAGACTCGTAGCATGCTTATATGTGGTAAAATGTATTTACGGCTATCATTAAGGTTTTCACATCTGACACCTGTCCATTAATTTAAAAAAAAAAAAGTACTACTAATACTACGGTTTATCTGATATCCCTGTGTTGGTGTTTTTCCTACGTCACGATAATGATGCTGATGTGTAATCAATATAAACAACAATATTGTTAATCAAAATCATAGGATACCTTTATTAGGTGTTGTGGGTGTCTAAAGGATTGGTAGGGGGATGCTAGGTATCATTGTGTAGCATCATGTGACTCTCTTCCAGTGTAGAGGTAGTTTTATAGTACTTGTGCACCAAGTTTGGGTGCTGAACTCCTGATTGTGCTGGAGAACCCAAAACAGACAAATGAACAGACAGAAATTTTGCATCTTTTAAGAGGATATACCTTAATTCAGCCTGCTAGTCTAGGTTGATCAGAAGCCTGGAAACACTGAAAAAAAAGCTAACTTGCTAAGTACAAACGTCCCTTTATTACTTAGCAGGTTAAAAATGACTATTTATTTAGTATGAAGGATAAATTGCTCAAGTTTTTGCCTCTTGCATGACGAGCGGTTCAAAAATGATCTTTTTCTTTTGCCATGGTGAGATTTTATAACATTTAAATATATAAGAGTTATAGAATGTATGCAAAACTAAGCCAACAGGCTACTAGCTGTAGCTTCATACTGCACTGATAGCAGGGTGGTGTTTTTCTTCTTCATCTAAATCTCAGTGAGAAAGTAAAGTACTTCTCTTAAAATGTCAGATGCTTCGTCAAAGGGAGGCAGTGCAACCATACACGTCATTGGAGCAAAACACAGCTCCTACACCAAAGTCACTGCACGTTGCCATCGAGCAAACTTAATGCAAGTGATGACAGTGTGCATGTGTGCAAACAGGAGGAGAGGGCGACCCAGGAATTGTGCTTGTATTTTGTTGAAGAACAGGCGTTTAAATTGCAGTTGCATCACGCTGTTTGCTTCAGTACAGCATGTTCCACAACTTGGTGTGTATGCTGGAGCCACAATTTGTGTGTGTGTAGCCTCACTGTCTCTTGGTATTTAGCAAAAAGTGTGTAATTTTGTGTGAGCCACCCTGTATCTGGCAAGGTAGTCAGACTGACAGATTGGGCTGTATGACTGCCATCTCCTCAGCTTGGCTGGCGGAGTATTTCACCCTCGTTCCTTGTTCCTCCATCTCATCTCCCGTTCCTTCAGTGGTGACCAGCAGGGCAAGGGATATTTTCCTTCATTCACCTTATCTAGCTGTATAGGTAAGCATGCTCCATGGATTAAGTCCCTTCACTGTTCCATAACTGTGGCTTCAGTAAATGCTGGCTCAGACGTCCTGGTCTGTCTCCCTCTGTGCACAAACCAGGGAGGTAGCTTTTGACTGCGTGAGGTTAAAAATGCACAGGATGGCCGTGAGCACTCTCAGTGTGTACTCTCTTCCATTAGCAGGTTGCGGCCACATCAGGATTCGTTGGAAAGCACACATATACTGTAAATTATGAAGTGGGAAGAGCTTTTGTTCTGCAGGACTGGGTTTGGTCATGAATAGGATTCAGCAGAATCATTGTCCCTGAGTGGGTTGTTTTCACACTTCTCCTTTTATTGAAACTAATAGACAGACTCGGAGCAACAGCTATCAGTATGTTTTTGCTTTGCTTTCTTCTCTATCCTTGTAGGTTTACTCATTTTCTATTATAATAAAGACATTTCTGTTATTATATTTCACATCTGCTTTAGATTTATCTCGCCATTCTGAGTGTCTTGTAGAGGAAGGGATGTGCATTGGTGAGAGGAGGAGGAAGAGGAGTAGGCAGAACAGAGAGTAATGAGCCTGGGCAGGAGGGACAGATGATGTGGGAAAACCTGACATAGACTAAAGAAATACAAAGACCCACATCTCTAAATGCAAATATTCACATGGCTGATTAGGAAAATGGGAAAATATGTGTGTGTGTTTGTGTGTGTGTGTGGAGGCATGTGAGGGCAGATTCTATATAATCAAGGGGCTTGGGTTCAAGTTATTTGTACCCGCTATAAACACAAAAAGATGAAATTACTGATACCATCATCTCCTTCTCGCCTACTCAGTCTATTAAAATGATCTGGATTACTATTTTCATCACCTGCTCCTTTGCCAAGTTAACTTTTTGAGGTCACAAGCTTATCGTCCTGTTTGCTTTAGTGACGCCATGAACTGGTACAGCTGGAAGAGCACAATGAATTGGATGGAAGCAATTGTGCATGCACGGGAGTGAGCTGAGAGAGCTCAGCCTCAGACTCGGTAGAGCTGAGACATGCCAGATTGGGCCGAGTCGTCCAAGCAGGACATTTCTGATTGGTCCGGGCTACAAAGATGAAATGTGCCTTTTGTGCCTCCGGTAAACACGTGTCTCTTTCTTTTCTTTTTTCTTTTTCTTCGCTTTCATGCTAAAGAACAGCAGCACTTCTCTACATCCACAGATCATATTTCATGTCCACAACAGTCATTGATTAACGCCAACCGCCCTGAGACCCTTCTTATGCTGATTATGGCTCTCAGACTTGGGAGGGGCTGCTGATACCCTTAATGAGTCATAAAAGGCGAATAATTATACACTCCAACAGTCTTGACATTGGGTGATATTTCAATATTTGGTCACTTACTCTCTGAGTCTATTTGCCCACAGAGTTGGCACGCGCTCAGATGCCCTCAGACACGCATTTGCACAAGTAAACAGAGAAATCTTGACTTTCCAGTCCCGTGGTGTGTTCCATGCGCTCAGGATATTTGGGCACAAGCAGGATCCTGCTGCACAGCCCGGAAAAACAAACAGGCGGGTCAAACAGAGAGCTCTCTGTGATTCAGCTCAGCTCACTCACAACCAAAATAAGCATGTTGATTGCATAATCAAAACAAGACGCCTGAATGCCTAAAACCTCTAAATGATAATTGTCATGGTATCATCCAGTGTGCTGACTCTTACAGCGCGTCCTCCCTGTGGTGATAGTCCTTCCTGGGTGGTAATGTTTGTCAGCTGCTACTGTACACAAGACTGATTGTGCTAAAATATGTTATCTTATATGTAATTTTCCTCTTGATAAGGACGGTGAATTGCTTGCTCATCAGTGACAGTCAGCACACTCTTAATGAGATGATTGAGATCTTCACTCGGTAAATAAGCTATCAGTGGGATAATACATAGGACGTCACAGTATCTGCCTCTCGCACCATCTTTCCCTGGGGTATATCTGTTCCTCCCTTGTCTCTGAGTTCACTGCCCTCTACAAAACACTGCTTAATTAGAGAGCAACAGAAGGAGGAGGTAAGGACAAAGTGGGAGAATTGAGTGAAAGCAGAAATGGGAAAGAAGAAGGCTTTAGCGTGTAGCTAGAAGAGATAAAATGAGTGCATGGGAACAGCTGTAAGAAACAGACGCCAGACGTCAAGAGTGTTCGTAATTAGGATCCTTTTTTGGGTTTTTGGCGGAGCGTGGCTTAAAATAATGACACTTAATATTTGGTGATCACCACAAATTGAGATCCTCCACTGAGCAGGTTCTGGCTCTGAGGAAAACACACAATGACTGCACATCAGATGTCGCCGAGGATTGACAGGCGTGTGGCTCCCAGCTTCTTCTGACAAGTTTTCCCCTCTTTTAAGCGCCTGACAGACCTCATCGCATGCAGGGTCCACTAATATTTAACATACCAAGGAAGCAGAACGTATGGATTTATAGGTCTCTATTTGCTGTTTATTGTCTTGTGCTTTGGACTATGTTACATGTTGATTATTAGGTGTAAGAAATAATGGGCCCTGGTTCAGTAGCAGCGCGAGTATTATCATTCTGTGCAGAAATATTTTTGACACCTCTGTTTCAATCCAGATCTCAGAGCCACATATACCCCCCCGCCCCCGGGCCCCTCTCCTTAACTCTTCTGAAATATTAATATAATGTAATAGCCTGTTGGTATTAAATATTTAATTCTGTGTTATATCTGCATCTCATATACTGCTGGTGAGTGTTACTCTGGATTGCCTTTGAAATGTTGAAAACTTGCAGCACGGACAGAGATTTGGGCCGACAGAGGAGCAGATGATGGTTGGGAGAGGAGGGGATGTTACGGTGTCTAGCGTGAGCAGAGAATTGCTTCGGGAAGTTCAGTGAAAATGCATCCCGTGTCCTTTAGACTGCTCCATTTTCCTCTTCTTCTGCTTCTAAATGCGGCATGCCGTGCTCTGGTTCCCACTGTTTATTACCCACTGTTTGCAGCAGCACTTTGTGCAATGTGCTCCAGACAGATTTGACAACCTGGACGTGGACCATAAAATGCCTCCTGTTGGTGCACTATCTACCAAGAGATCACAAACGCAGGTATTTGGAGTCTGTAAGGTTTAGGTAGAGCAGTGAGGAAAAGAGGAATTAATGGAAAGGAGGATGGGGAAGAAGAGATTGGAATTAAGGTCGGAGATTCTTCCCTGACCTTAAAGTCTTATGCAAAGTTGGATTCTCCACTGTAAATGGGGTTTAATATTAAATATATAGCTCAGTGAAATGGTGCTTAATTCTGACTGGCTGATAATATCATCTCATTTCAGTAAGATGACATATGTGGTAATAGTCCAGCAATGACATACTCCTGTTTTTAAAGTGGAACCTCAATCATGTGGCGATGTGGTTTCAGGGTAACCTGTCTGAATATGTATGAATGGTTTATACTCAGGTCATATAGCACTGACCTGAAGCTATTACTGTGTGCAGTGATGGAGAAGGAAGATGCAGTGCATGCATCCATTTTTATATAGCATGTTCATGGTTCGAGGTATTCTTTTGTATGATGAAGCTGGAGCATGCATGCAGCTTTGCAGTCTGATTTAGAGACAGAGGTCTACATGTGTGATTAAGACAAGTATCCTAATCTGTTCCTCTGCTTTTTGTTAAAGTCTTAGTACCTTTACTTTCCACTGAGTGGAAAGCCAACCATCCAACCAGATGACGTCACGTATTGTACTGGCGCAAGATGGCGCTAAACGTGATCTAAAAACTGGAACTTTAGCACTTATTTATTAAATTCAGCTTCACAGACAGAGTTAAATCTATGACAGTGTTTGAGAGCAGGAATCCATAGTGTAAATTAGCCCTTTTACATGTAGTGTTTCATGTCCACAACATCTGCATGTCGATTCAACATTTGTCTTCAACTATTTTTTTCACCATAACTGAGAAAAGACTGCAAGATGATGGTTATTCAACGTCAAAATGTTTGTTAAATGGATTATTAATTTATACTCAAGGTTGTACTTTGTGAAAAAAATAAATAAATAAGGGAGAAATATAAGGACCTCCCTTTTTCCTGAGTCTCTTACTCTGCTGATGGACTCTGCCATCTTGGACTTACAGCTGGTGACAGTACACGCTGTTAGCTCTGCATCCCTGGCAAGCTCAGCATAGCAGCACGAGTTCGTTGACTGCAGGCTCTGGTTTAAGTGGCCCTGCAGCCCCTGTGTAAAATAGCCCCTGTGCGTGTGCTTAGGACTGAGAACCAATGCTGCTACAACTACGACTAAGGCTCTGTTTACATTTTCATCCAAAATGAAGCTTCCTAATAAAGGTGTTCCTGCACCCAAACATCTTTCAGGATCTCCTGCGATCAAATAGCTCAAATAACCTTCAGCAGTGGTCAGTGATGCATGTGACTGCATATTCAGTGTACTGTGAAAGCAAGTGCCTCTCTGACTGCATGTGAGGGCTGTGGGGTCATCCACAACTTTGTACAACATGCATACAGTACCACAAGTTGTTTGTTTGTGGCAAGCGGGGCGGGCTGTGTTTTGAAGACCATTCACGAGGGAACCAAACAGCATTTCCTTTCTCTACAGTAGATCTGTGGCTGAGAGGAAAAAAGTGTTTTTTTTATCCTTTCAACATTATAAACATACATTAAATATGTGCCAGGAAGCAATGTGGTCAGGCCAAGTGTAATTTGCAGTTTATTCCAGTCACATTCTGGATGCATGTTTGTTTCCATCAATGGTTGTTCTCTGAAAGAATCATGGGCAACCCACCACAACTATAAGGCCGAGAAGAATTTTGAACCTTTATCAGCTGGCAAACCTGATGTGGGCAGGGAGGAAGAACAGGAGGGAAAATGACGATAACTATTGTAAACTGTAACCCATTTGGCAATCAGCACACGAGTAATGAAATGCTGAGAGATTCACAAATGTTTTAGGGATGACATTAGGGATAGGAGGAATAAGTAAGCCCTGCCTGCCTGCCCTTTTTGGCTTTGCAGTGGAAAGCAGGCTAATAAAAAGCCCTGAGCATCTGTAGGGCTGCATGCCTATGTTCCCTCACTGTCTTCCTCCAGCCATCCAGACAGCATAGCCACAGCCATACGCACAGCCTTCTCTCCCCCCTCCCCTTCCCCAGCCTCCAGCCTGCCAGTCCCCAACTAGCACAGCCTGGAGGTAGGGCATGCTGGCAGTTGTCTACGTTTCAGTTTTCTTTTTTTTCTTTTTTTTACTTGCTCTGGTCTAATCCTATTTTGGGTGCTGCTTTTTGAGCAGAGGTTTGCACAATCTCTCCAGCCCAGATTCACGGAGGAGTGACACTCTGGAACTCCTCCCCTCTTCCTAAACCTTTACATATTGTTACATAATCTGCTTTATGACCACTCCATCGTTAAACCACGCATCACCGTGACAATCACCGTGAAAGGGGCACTTGCAGTAAGTTGTTGCAGACTGAGGGGGGTGGGTGGGTACAGTGGTCCTTAAGGGAAGCCCAGATCTTTGCTTTGTCTGTTGCGTTCCCTCGTGTTCGTCTTCGTTATTCTTCATCGTCTCAGATCCTATTTCAATGATGGTGAGCCCACACAGGAGTCCTCCAGAACAGCCTGGTGAATCACCCTGCATCCACAGGCACAGCTCAGCCACGTTCTGGCAATCACACAAATAAGCATGGACACATACCCACACACACACACACATCACACCACACACATCATACTCTTTGCTGAGCCTAACATTTCGTCCGTGCATCATTTAGTGTTTTGAGAATGTCTTGTGCTCGCCACTTTAAACACTTCCATTAGATAAGTAGTGCCCTTTTTTTTTATTAACTTATAAATAGTTGCTAATATTCAAAATACTCACAAAGATTTCAAGTGCTTCATTCAATATTTATTCTACTTTTTCCATCGTACCTTCATGCTTTCACTTCAGGCAGGCCTTTGAGTCCCACTGCCTGTTTCTTCAAAGTGCATTTGCACACTTTGCAGGTTTGGGTAAATTAAAACAAACTCTTGTGCGATTGCTTTGTTTGTGTGGTTTATTTGGACAAGTTTAAATGCTGCCATAAAACCTTGATGAGCACCAAACATAACTCAATGCTGAAAAATAAAAGCATCGTAGAAATATCAGTTTAATTTAAACAACTGAGTAATTTCCTACTTACTTTTGACCTTGGCTGTAGGTTACTTCAGGTATAAAACATACACATCCCTTGTATTATGTCTGCACTGAACATATCTATAAAGTTTCTATATTGTCTTCATTTTCCTCTTGATGAATATTGTCATAGTCTTCATCTAGCATGACATCCTCATGGGGGATTTCACAAAATCTGCAAAAATGATCTAAATCTGCAGATATTGTGTTTCTGTGGTGGGTTATGGGAACATTGCATCTTTGCAGGAGTAATTTCCAGCTGCCATGTGAGCTCTTCCAGGCCTACATCCAAGTTGAGGAATCAGCGTTGCATTTAGGGGTTAACTAAAACTCTGGCAACATAAACTTTTCTCTTCCAGCCAATGTTGATGTGCCCAAATTTCATCTCACTACTACGTGCACTATCATTCAGTAAAATCTGTTTAATGACTAAAAGGCTAATTGAGTTGTACGGGCTTGTTGTGCATACATACAGTTGGAGAAGTAAAATATTTTTATGTACATTTCATCTATATTGATTTCACAGGGATTGGATGAATAGGTGTAGCTGCTTCCCACGGCATGAAGATGTTTGTGAGTGCAGACAATATGACAAAGCAAATGACCTTAGTAAGGTTAAAAAAGGATAGTATCACCTTTAAAGAGAAAACAGAAAAATAATATAAATATATTACAAAAATATTAATTTAATAATAGTTATTATTTTTAAACAAACACAACAGAAAGAAGAGCAAAAAAAGTACAAATTCAACAAATAAGAGAGGTATTTTGGAAACTTTAATGGGGCAACTTAAATTTGATATGACTATCATAATGATAATAATACTTTAAAATAAATATCTAAAGATTAAATATTTAAAGGTGCTATTTACATGAAATTCTCACCAGATCACAATAGCAACCCATCCAATGCAAAGAACCAAAGATGTCCATGAATTAAGTTATGCGCAATAATGATAAATGACAAAGGGAAAAAGTATTGAACACATGAAGAAAGGCAAAAAGGCACGAAAAGTCATGACACCAGCTGAAATCTATCAGTGATTAGAAAGCGATCCTGCCACTTAATGGAAATTAATATCATCTGGTCCAGTCCCACTCAGCCACCATGACCTGTCTGCACGCTCACCACAAAAGACTCAATCGCTGAAGGAAAAGCATGTTGATGCAAGTTCAATTAATCGAAGGAAGGACGAACGGGAAAATGTAGCGAGACACTCGTGATAAAAATCTGCTGCCTTCTTCCAGGAGTGTGAAGATGAGGTGAAGGTGGACGTTTCAGTAAGAAGATGATCTCGAACACAGCCAGAGAAACTCTCAGCTGGCTTCAGAGCAAGTAAATAAAACTGCTAGAATGACTCAGCCAATCATCTGACCTGAATCCAGTTGAAAATCTAGGGAAAAACTAAAGCTCAGAGCAATGCATCCGACTAGTTTCTCCTTACAGGAGGCGTCTTGAAGCTGTCATCTCCAACAAAGGCTTTTCTACAAAGTGTCGAATAAACTGCAGCAAGTGTGTTCAATACTCTTTCCCTGTGCCAATTTTTTTTCAATATTACACATTCTACATCTAATAATCTATGGTTTGATTTCTTTGCATGTATGAGTTTGATGGGTTGTTACCGACATCTGGTGAGAATTTCACAGCAATAGAAATATATTTGCTTAGAAAATCAGTGACGCGTTCAGTACTGATTTTACTCGATGTAAATATGAGTTCATGGAAAAAAAAATGAGGAAAATATGCTTGGTACAAACTTAATGCATACCAGACGAACAAATTTCAATTGACCAGATTCTATTAAATTTACATTGTTCTTATGTAACAAAATTATATGGAAAATTTACATGTAAATTTTTTTTTGGGGGGGGGGGGGGGGGGATTATTTTTTTTTTTTTATTTTTTTGTTTAT